>BPLR01016016.1:0-295312 GCA_021605095.1 Caerostris extrusa | reverse complement strand
AGCATTATGGTGTTGTAAATTGTTATACTAGATATATTGATATTTGCAGGTTTCTGGGAGAATATATATTACAAAAATGAATTAAGCAAATTTAAAATTCCACGACTTGCTCAATATAAAAGTAATGAGTCTTATATATTAAGGTTTGTTATAAAAGCACTAGGTTTTCCAAATTGAGTGATCTCGGTTCAAAACATAAACATGTAAATATAAAAAATGAAATATGTAAGCAGAAAAAGCTCAACCATATGTTTAAAGGATGGTACCACTCCTCCCCATATTTTCTCTGAAATATTAGTTTCCAAAATCAGTGGTAATATGTGGATGACATAGCAGGTACTTTCGTGGGTACACTCTGGGTAATGTTGGATCAGCTACAGTGGGTAAAAAGTATTAAGGCAATTGCCTAATTTATTCATATTGACAAATAAATAAAAATGTTATGCAATTTTAGCTGTCGTAATTAAATACAAGACATCTTTAGATATATAAAAATAGTAAAATTTTTATTTTAATTTGCATTTTCTATTTTTTCTTTCAAAAACGAAAATTTGCATGTCAAAAAGTATTGGCAAAGTTTTAACTGCTATGCAAATTTTGTTACATTGAAGTCACGTGTTTCGACCATGATAAAAGAAACTCTACCCGGTATAAAGTCTGCAAAACTACCAAAAGTGTATGCATTATTTTGCGATTACTGCAGTAAAATGACTTCGAAATCGAAGGTTGGACGTTAGTGTTAAAAAACACGATTATTAGGCTCAGAAATGAAGGTTTAACTATCGTGCTATAGGAGTGCAGTTCAATATAAGTTTATTTACTGTCGAAGTGTTGTAAAAAAGTTCAAGCGGAAACAGGATCAACGGAAAATAAGACTAGAAGTGGACGACCTCGAATATTTCTACAAAGAGAAGAACGGATGTCATTATTAACAAGTTAAGAAAACCCTAAAATAAGTGCACCCCGGATAGCTAGAATGTTGGATGCCAGCCTCTCGCAAAAGACTTTCAGCGGCGTACAGAATGTACGGAGATATTTGCACGAGAGAAGGCCTTGGAAGGGCAGCCAGAAAGAAACCATTCATCTCGAATAAATAGGAGAAAGAGGTTGGGTTTCGCAATCACACGTTGATTTATCTGAAGAGTTTTGGAACACAGCATTTTTCCGACGAATCAAAGTTTAACATTTTTCGGCGTGATGGACGACGATATGTGGAGGAGGCCAAATACTGAATTGAAAACAACATTTAACTGCTACTGTAAAAACATGGTGGGGCAGCGTCTTAGTTTGGGGCTGTATGGCAGCTAATGGAATTGGCAACCTGCATTTTATTGATGGTATTATGACAGCATGTACATACATTGACATTTTGCGCCATAACTTAAAAATCAATGGCCAAAATCTTGGCTTGGGAACATCATTCGTTTTCAACAAGACCCCAAGCATTGCAGCGAATCTCACCCGTGAATGGCTACTCTACAATGCTCTCGCCAATAAAAAAACCCACCTCAATCGCCTGACATCAATCAATTGAAAATTTATGGCACCTGCTGGATCTAGAAATCAGAAACATAAAATTTCAAGTAAAGACGACCTCAAACTTTACTCTGGCAAGAGTAGCGCAAAATTCCCAACAGTACAACAAAGACCTTAGTTTCCTCTATGAGAAATAGATTACAAGCTGTTATAGATGCAGAAGGTATGCATACAAAGTACTAAACATATACTGATTTTGTTTCCGCTCTTCATAATTTTGTCAATTTCATAATTTTGCAAATACTTTTTTTCATGTAAAATTTGATTTTCTCGTAGATTTGACTAAAATATTTAAATGAAAAATTCGTTATATTTGTTTGTCTTTTCTCCTTCTGTAATCGCTATGTTAAAATAAAATTTGTAAACATACTTTGTCAGAAAATATGATCATTTATAGGCAATTGCCAATACTTTTTATCCACTGTATATGGTTATTTTCACAGTATCAAATGACGTCAGGCCAAAGTGCGCGACGTTTAACCAATAGCATATTAAAATTTGTACAGAAGATTATGAAAAACGATCAATAAGCTTAAAAGTGCATGTAGTAACTGAAAGAAACGTAAGACCTCCACATTCAAAAGTGAGTAAAATTGTTTGGTTCTTATAGCTTTTTTCTTGCACATGGATAATAGATGGATAAATAAGTAATCATACTATTTTTATGTTTGACTTCGTAATAAGCCTAATTGCAAAAGAAAATAAATTTTTGCTCATTAAACTGCTGCTGTGTTCCTCTATGAAAACTTTGCAACAATTCTACGACATGTCTAATTGACAATAGGAGAGCAGGTGTTTCCCGTTTTATATATTGTATATTTTTGATGAGTTTAGCAAATTCTCAAGCCTTTCCTTTGCATAAGTTTATGTCAGAGCAAGTGCAAATTCATTTTCAAAAGCTCATTTTGCCGTCTTAATTTGTTATTAAGAAATTAAAATTAAAATTTAGTTGATTTAGACGATTTAACTGTGCAAAATAATTGTCAATGATTTTTTGAATTACAATGTAATCTATTATACATTTAATTATTATTTTGTAATTATTTATTTCATTTAATATTTTAATCAACATAAAAATGAAAGTAATTACACTGAAAAAGCAAAAGATTTCTATTTCATAACTTTTAAGAAAGTTAATTTTTTTCTTTAAATTTGCTTTGTAGCAAATTAATGAGGTCTGACATTATGAAATGATCTTAAGAATTCTTATTTACGAAGTCATGGGGAAAACAATGATTATAACGATGATATATCATAGAAACATAAGAAATATCAAAAAGGAAAACAATTAATTAAAATATAAATAAGATTTTTAGACTAATTCATGGATGTATGATGACAGATTTAAATTATTTAACCTTTTTTTCTTCAACTATTGTTAATTTATTTATATTTATCTCGATGATATATAAATAATTAGGAATATTGAAAGTTAATGGTGCAGGAAAAAAGGTAAAAAACTATGAAGGCAGTTTATGAAAAAATAGTTTCCTCTAAGAAAAAGAGATTAAATATTTTTTTCAAATATGAGTTTGATGGATTTAGGAAGACTACTTTTTAGATCTTAAGGACAAAAAAATGTTGATAATCTTATGTTTGCAATTCTTTTTTTTTCAATAAAGAAAAAGAAATTGTTTGTTTGAACAAATAACTTTAAAATGGTTATAAAACTATTAATGTATATTTTTTTTTTTTTGTATAACATTAATTATGTACTTAAAAAGTTTGAAATAATATTTAAAATATAATCAAACGAAGGCTGAAGTTAAATGAGAAATAATTCATAATATTAAGTAAATGTTTAAAAATTAATCTATTACTTTCAAGAATAACATATAAAAATTAGGTGGAATTATTCATTGAATTATTAATTTAAATATCTAGCTTAATTAGTTGTTATGCTAGTTAACCGGATCTAATGCGAGAGAAATTAAAGTAATTTGCATGATGGCATTTGATGGTCAAGTCTTTTTATTATTTAAACCAGCAGGGTTTGATCTTAATAGGATCTGGTGTAAAAGCCTATTTGATTACGTTATTATGTCAAATAGATTATTATAGTAAATTAGGTTACTTATAATAGTCAATTAGGTTATTATATCAAATAGTCAGTATGTCAAATATATATGCAAGTCATCGTTTCCAATTCTCACAACGTCAAGATAAAAAGGTCATTTAAATGAGCAGATGATAGCATTTTTAAATAGAAGAGTTCCCATGAAATATCTTTTAGTAGTAATTATTAAGTAATTTAATTTTGCTGCATATATTTTGATTATATTAATGTTTTGGGACATAATTTGCTGTGAAGATACCGTTCTTCAGAATAAATACATCTATTCTAATTAAGAATTTAGGTCATATTTATTAATATCCTTTATAAAATTCCCGCATTTGTCAGACAAAGTTAGTTAATATTCCAAGAATTTTTAGAACCAATAGATTTAAAGTGTCACAAAATGTAAACTGATGATTTATTATGCCTATACAATACATTTTGATTTGTGTTTTTAAAGTGTTATTTATGGTAAAGGATATTTCATTTGATAAATGGTTAATTTGCTAAACTCTTTAAAAATAGAAGTTTAAGAATTTTTTAAATCTAAGAATTGTATAGATCGGAAGGCATATATTATTAAAATTTTTTAAATTCATTTCCCGCTAGTGAAAAGCAGTGTTTCATTTATTAAAATTTTAAATTTCAATCTTGCCTTTATTGCATATATGCCAATAAATAAATATACACAAGCAAGTTTCTTTTCTTACATCTCTACATTGCTACTAATAAATTAAGTTATTCTAAATTATTTTATCAGTCTAAAAAGTTTTAGAATCATTTATGATTCATAAAACATTGTTAACAATGTAAGACAGTCTGCCAAATATTAGTATAATAATAAAATAAATAGATAAGCCAGGACTGCAGATTGTTTTGTTAAATTGCAAATATGAAACTTCAATTTATGGATCTAAGACAAGCGGTAAAAAGTTTTAGAAGGGCACCAAGAATAATATTATCAATCTATTTGTGGATGTCTAGGGATTTGAAAATCCCATATTTATTTGTCATATTATTACACTACATTTTTATTCTCATAATATTTTTTATATAGAAAATTAAGGGGATTAAAGAGACAGACGATAAAAAAATCCGCAAAAGTAATTTTATGTACCTAAAAACTACTCCAAGTCATTTGAAATAAATAAAAAAACTGAATGTTAGAGAAAAAGGCATAAATAACAATAGCACTTTAGGAGATCTAAAGTTGTCGATAATAAAACATTTATTAAGTAATATATCATTAGGTTATCATAAGTTAAATCATTAGGTTAAATAGTTTATCATTAGGTTCATTGTTTTATAAAAATATGTAGGTATTTATTGTTGAATGGCGGCCAATTTGTCTTGAAGCTTGTTTTGAATCCAATTTGTCTTGATTTACCAACTGAATGGTAGATGTGTAGCGGATTTCCAGGGTACATCCCAGATGCTGTACTTGCTACATTGCCCCATATTTGCAATCTGAAATTGAAATGCATCCTAGGTTGGCATGAGAGGGGGACAACTCTCCTTCAACCACCTCTGACCCCTCAGAAGTACATCTTTGGCCAATATATTTAAAATGTCCAAACCTGGAACAGATAGAAAGAGCTTTAGGTTTTTCCTCACTGGCATGTATAAACTTATCAAATATACAAAGAAGAAAAGGACTATTTTAATATTATTTCCGCAATTCATTTCAATAAGTTCTGTAAATGCAATGAAAAAGAAAAGAGAAATGCAATAATTTCTCTAATTACTATATCTCACTATTTTTTTAATGCATTTAATGTTTACAGATCACATACTTCAACACTTTATAGAAATAAACAGAAATATCAAAAATGCACTATTATCTCCCATAACCTATAGGTTTTTCAAGCTTATATTGAATAAAATGAAATGAAAAAGTAAATCATTCTTCGTATGCCAAGTTGTTGCTTTTTAAATTTCAAAAAGAGTTATATATAGCAAATATAATTTCTTATGAATTATATTTGTTGCGCATTTAAATATATATTATAAATATTTTTTTAACTCTTTTTTCACATTGTCGTCAGTTCAATGAAAAGGACGAGCTAAATACTTACTACACGTACTCAATTTGCTGCGAAAAAAAATATATCATTTAGATTCACATTATATTATTTTTATTAGATTCCTTCCGATATTCTGATATCTCCACATTTTCAAGAGATCTATGTGTGCGACTCTTCATTTAGACATTCTGGTCTGAAATAGTTTTCTTTTCTTAGGCGGCATTCTAAATTTAAATTAAAAATCAGGATGTAGCTCAACAAACAAAAATACTTTCTACAAACTGAACAAACAAGCCTATAAATTGCTTTTTAAACCCCGTGCTATATAACCCCTCTCTAAACCTACCCCTATGACTATCAAATTTCGAACATCATGGAATCGTAAAGAGGGAATCTCTTGCATTGAGCTACTGTAACCTAAAAGAATTGCCAATGTATTTCAGGTTGCAACGTTGGAGATCTTTTCGGGGGTAGAGGAATCTTAGATTAAATTGGGTAAAATAGCAAAGCAATTTTTTCTTATTTATTGCACAAAATTTTAGGTGTTCACAATTCGACGGTTACCATATTTTTATTTATTTATTATACGTCAGCCTGTCTATGAACAGTACAACAGCGTAAAAAATAACGTCAACCATAAAAAGTTCGACAACCACGGAAAGTTTCCAAATTGGCGTAGTTATTGGATAATTTCTTAACGAGCATTGATGCAATTTCGAATTTTTTCATTTGATCTAGACTTTGTATTAGAAGTATCCCTGCTAATTTTTGTGAAATTTGAATGTAAAAAGCTTGAATAGGCAAAAACACACACCTCACACGTATACACATAAACTTTGATAAATATCTGCATATAATATTTATTTTCAAAATATTTACTTCTGCGCATAACAAAAATTTGTTTTTATTTTTATATAACAATTTTAGTTAAATATGTTTATTTTTTTTACATTAACATCTGTTCAATGAAAAGGACTAGCTAAATGCTTACTACACATACGCAATTTGCTGCAAAGAATATTCAATACTTGCAAACTGTAAAAATTATTTATCCTAAGTTTTTTGATGATATTTAGTTCCAAACTTTTTTTTTTCTAATGGAAAAGTTATTTTCTCAATATTAGCATCTGAACCTATGCAACCCAGTGTCCCATCGTCAATTTGAATAAGAAAACATCACTTCAGGTATTAACGATATTTCTTACAGAGAACATATATTCCTATAAAGGTCATATTCAGGGAGAATTAGTCCATATTTATTTAACACAAGTGAAAAACAAGGAAATCATGGTCTTAATTTGATTATCATGTTCTGAAAGCATCTGTTAGTAAAATGCCTTAAATGTAAAGAAAAGTGAAGATCGTGACTGAATTGACAATCTCTTCTGACATCAATAACAACTACAAAAATAAAACCCACCTTGTTTAGATTCCCTGATTTTTAAGTCGTCATAAAAAAGGGGCTTGTTTTTAACATTGCTGGTTTCGTGTTCCCATTATATATACCACGAATACTATCGCCCCGTACTGTGGTTTTTAAAAGAGTCATATTTAATTCTAAAAAGGTTAATCTTTGTATAATATTCTGAAAAATATACATTGTTTTTGTATTTTTAACTATAAATAGTATGATAACTTAAAATATATTAATTCAAAGAAATGTAATTTTTGTTTTAAACTATCTGAATGTACCTTATCAGCTTTTTATATAGTATTTTTATTATAAACACTTCTTAGCCCCATGGTGAGTGAAGGCTGTCTGATTGTTGGCAGATTTCGAGACAGGAGATGTTTGCTTTTACGAGGGAGGATTGTAAGCCCTACTCACAACGCTGTACAATAATAATATTGAACAGGGACCTGCTGTTTAAAGTGGATTCGAACCACTATAAACATCCATGCCACCGAACGCCAGAGCGCCAGTCACTCGGAAATCAGGTCCATTTATTGCAAACACTACGAAATACAAAATTGTAAAAAAATTACAGATATGTCCCCATCAAATGATTTTGCAGACATATGTTGGCCTATAAATACTTAATTGGAATTTTTTTTCCTTTTTATAGTTTTTGTGGCATTATGGGAATTTTTTTATTCTTTCTCATTTAAAAAGTATATTTTTCTTCTAAAAGACAAAAAAAAAGGCTCATTTATATTTAAAAGAAGGAACTAAATTAGAATATTGGACATTTTTAATTTATGTTAGATGGAAAAGTTCATAATTTAGTTTTAAACTGCATTAAGTTTTCGCAAGTTAGAACGCACTGTAAATATATTCAATTAAGACAGAAAAAAAACTCATACATGCAAATCTAGACAAAAATGTAAGCATTCATTTAAAATTTAACTGCTATGGGACTTTTTAAGTCCTTAATATATTTTATCCTTCCTCTAGTAAGAAAACGGTTCAAAAGATATGTAGAACCCTTTTCACTATATTAGAACATATAAAAGAAAATGAAAACTGTAAAATATTCATATAAATATTTAATACTTACTACTAGTAAAAAGAATCCTGCAGGGGTTTTTCCAGGAAAAGGCAGGAAAAGGATTTTTTTCCATTAAGGAAAAAGTAGAAAACTCATTAAAAATAAAACCGGCAAGCAGTATATGATTAAAGCATAAAACATATTTTTTTGTTTCTTATTTGATTTTTAAATATAAACAGAATTCTCTAAAGAACTCGTACTTTTTTATTCTCGTAATCACATATTAAATTTCAAAATTAAATTTTTTTTTTTTTTGTTGCAATTTCCAGGTATGTAGTAAATAATTAATATTTACAACGGCAAATTTTCTGTTATAATTCGTTTTTATATCTTTTCGTGCTTTTTTTCTCATGCTTTTATATATAGCCTCTGTATAAGTGAGAGATATGTTTTATTCAAATTATTCATGTTTTATGTCTGTTATACGATATATTTACATATGTCATCTTATATAATTTTTTTTAGTATTTAATAACTGTATTTCAGGTCCATATTTTCGAATTTGCTATATGCACTGGAGCAAATCTTAAATTTTATGAAAGATATCTCATTCTTTATTTTTCCTCTTTATTATTAATTAAAATAAATTTTTTAAAATATTACATAAAAATAAGAAAATTAATTTTCCAAAATATAAATTTTATTTAAAATAAGTAAGTATTAATTTTCTTTAATAAGAAAAACATAGGAAGTATTTTTCCCCCTATTATATTTAACATATTACATGTATATGTATATATCACTAATTTATATTAAGTTTCACGTATTATCTGGCAGACATCTTTTCATGCCATGTCAATGTATATTTTGCACTTGTTTGGTGTTCTTTTTATAATTTTTAACTGCCATTGCAGTTTTGCTATTCAACATTTTGATATTTATATTTATTAAATGATTTTCAGTTTCGTCGATGCTGATTATACTCATCTAGGAACTTGAACATGTTATTTATTATTATTCAATTCCTTCTTAGTTCACACTCTCCCTATATATATATATCTTGTTCAAATTTTCAATTGTTAATAAAATACTTTTCATTCAGTTCAAATGCATTTTTAAACTTTGTAGTGGATGACACTTTTTTGTAGGATGACAGTTTTTTTTCAAATATTAATTCATTAATTAAATGTAATTAATATTATTTTTTTAGATTTAAGTTGCATGTATCTACCAATAGATGGAGCGAGACGTGAGAGGAAAATTTCAACTTTATTTATAAAGGACTTTCTGCAATATAGTTAAAAAAGTAGGAACTGACTTTGAAAAAAAAAAAAATTTTTTTATTGCTTGTTTTTTTTAGAAGTTTGATTGTGAGACTCACAAGAATTTTGTTTACGAATGCTATGAGGATGTTTAGTTATACAATTTACGTGCAGCGAATACAGGCAGTAGTTTTTGATATGAAAAATGGTCGATATGCAAATGTTTCCAATTCAATCTTTATTTGTTTTCCCTTGGTTTCTATTTTCTTTATATATATATATATATATTATCTGCTTCTACATGGTTTTTATTTACTTATTTCTGTATAGATGTGTTTCATCATATTCAGTTTTTCTCGGTGAAGCTAGTCGCCCTTCGGAAATTATTTAATTCCAATATCTTCTATATTTGTACCATTTTTAATGGGACTGACTTGAGACACAGTGAATGTCCTCTTCACTGCATGTCATTGTGTATTTTGTACATATTTTTGTGCTCATTTTTGTCTTTTATCTACGATTGCAGTTTTGCCCTTCACTATTTTGATATTTACATTTATTAAATGATTTTCAGTCTTTTAGTTGCAGATTATGCTCGGATTTTATTTATTTTTTTATTTTTTTTTATTTTTAGAGAGGTTTGAATATAATGCTCGCCAAAAGTTTACTTTGTGAATGCTATTTTGGTTTTGGTATACAATTTACGTGTAGCGAATACAGATAGTAGTTTTTGACATGCAAAATGGTCGTGTGTCCAATTCACTCCTTGTTTGTTTTCCTTTTTGGTTTTTGTGCTCTTTATATATATATATATATTATTTGCTTGTGCATATATATGTATGTGTGTGTGTGTATATATAACCATATATGTATAGTGAAACCCTTTTTTCTCCATTCCAAAATATGCTGCTGCAGGAAACTTGCTTGTTTTGCCTCCGACTTTCTCATAGCAATAGCTTCTTGCCTTTTCTATTATCACTGACTGTCTCTTCGTGCTCTCTGTCCGTTTCTTCAATCTCTCTGCAGCTTCCAAATAAAACAAGTAATATATAAAAAAAAATGTAAAGTCAATTCCTACTTTTTTCACCACATTGCAGAAAGTCCATTTTCATTCATTTTTTAAAGTTTATCTGGCGCCATCTATTGGTAGATATATGCAACTTAAATTTAAAAAAAATTAAAATTAATTCATAAAATTTAATTACTGAATTAATATTTGAAAAAAACTGTATTAACATCAAGTGACATCCAATACAAGTTAAAAAATGTATTTGAACTTGAGTGGAGGAATAAAAGTATTTTATTAATGATTGAAAATTTGAACAAGATATATATAGGGAGAGTGTGAACTAATAGAACGAATTGAAAATAAGTAATACAAAAAAAAAAAAAAAAAAAAAAAAAAAATTAAACTCAATTCCTACTTTTTTTTTCACTAAATTGCAGAAAGTCTTTTATAAATAATTTTCATCCATTTTTAAGTATATCTGGCGCCATCTATTGATAAATACATGCAACTTAAATCTAAAAAAAAACTGAAATTAATTAATTAAATTTAATTACTGAATTAATATTTGAAAAACTGAATTAACATCAAGTGCCATCCACTACAAGTTCAAAAAAAAAAAAATGTATTTGAACTTGTGTGGATGAATAAAAAATTTTTATAAACGATTGAAAATTTGAACAAGATATATAAAGGGAGAGTGTCAGGTAATAGAAGGAATTTAAAAAAAAAAGAGAAATAGAAAAGAAAAAGAGGGCACTGTTTGTACGTAATTTTTAATAACATGTAAATAATACTTTTAAAAATAATTTCTTATGCCGAATATAATCAATATTATAGAGCCAGTACTTAAGCCCTGAATATTTATTTCTTAGGGACTTTTATTGGTTGAAAAGAAATAAATTCTAAATACGACCGAGTCAGTCGAAACACTAGGGGGAAAAGATGAATTTAGAAGTCCTTCAAGTATGCATTAGAAGTCCTTTTACACAAGGCAAAAATGTCAAGCGCTATGGATAATGTCAGTCACTGTTTGTTTTTGTGAGTTTGATAAAACAACATTATAGTAAGATTTACCGTAACAGTTTTTGAGTTATATGAATTGGATGTTATATAAGAGCACTTGTAAGGTACGTTTTATAAACGAGGAAAATAACGCTAACAAAAGCGAAAATGTCAAATAATACGAACAACGATGGTCGTTATTTGTTTCGTAAACCTAATAAAATAACAAATAGCGAGAATTCAGTAACATTTTTGAGATTTATGATCAGATGCCATAAGAAAGGTAGGCGCAGGCTTCAAAAAAGCTTTTGAACGAAAATAAACTGTAAAAATCAATCAAAATCATTTACTATTATTTACTTATATATTACATGCACTTGGTATACTATATAACAAATAGATAATTCTATAAACAATTGTATTCTGTAATAAACATCTGTTCCAATACTCTATTATCTGTAACAATAATATTTCTTAATAAAAAAATAGCATTATTTATTTTGAAATAAATTTTCTGGGAACTAGACGTGGAAGACAGATTGAAAATAAATTCCCAAATACCACCCACAGACATCTTGGTTCCACATTGCGATATCACAATATGGGTCATGTTTATTAGTGATTTAGAGAAGAATTCTTGGTAACGCTGAATCTGCTGTTGAAGCAATGAATCAGTGAATGAAGTGCTCAGTATTTTAAAATAACAATAACAATATAATATATTGCTAAAAGGATAGGCATAACAACACGTGAAATTTATCTTGAAATCATATGAATTATACTACACAATATGAATAATGTTTATTAGTTACTTAGTGATGAATCCTTGGTAACGCTGAATCTGCCTTTGCAGTAGAAAATCACCTCAGATTAAGTATTAGTTATTTGAAAATAACAACAGCAATATATTGTTAAAAGATATTAATAACAAAACAATAATGAAATTTATCGTGAAATCATATTAATTATACTTCATAATAATGGTAATTAGTTACAGTTATTAATATAGTTGCTTAGTGATGAATACTTGGTAACGCTGAATCTATCTTTGGTAGCAGTGAATCACCTCAAGTTAATTATTCGTTATTTGAAAACAACAATATTATATCTTGTTAAAATAGACATAACAACACAATAGGGACATTTATCGGAAATCATATTAATTAAAGTTCACAATATAATTTCAAATAGCATAGCTAAATTCATTCAAACTACGTTTGTGGCAAAAATGCCAACTTTCTGAATGCGTATAATGCCTTAAAAATCACTTTATAATCCTCAACATTTTTTTCCTGTGAACGTTATATTTCAATCGGAAGGCAGGAAATGAATAAATAAACTGAAATTTGCAATCTGATCAGCAATAAATATTTTCTCGAAGAAGAAAAAAGAGGCTTCCACTCTTGTTTGGATTACCTTTACAGCGTTTCATTGCATCCCATGAAAAATTAAAATCGATTTCAGAAGAAAATGAAATCTGCTTTTTCATGGGAGAATCTGTAAACACGCCGTCATTTTATTTTAAAGGTAAATTTGATTTTGGATATCAATTTGGACATAAAAAGTAAGTGCATGTAAGAAAAATAAAGATCAAAAGGAAAAGCTATACTTCCGAGAATGATAAAAAGTACATTTTACGGAAAAATTTCTTAGTAAAACAAAAAAAATGTTCAAAATTTTTATCGAACATTAAGAAAAATGTGCATGTATGTCGAATTTTGCAGTTGAAATTTATCAAGACATTGTAGTCTCAATTTGACAATTTAGAAGTATTTGCCCCATCCTTAGGCTACGTTTAAGAAGATAAAAACTAATATTCCTTTTTTAAATCCAATTAAAAAAAAAATATTCCAATTAAAATTCCTTAAAGGTTTTTTTGCTTTAATATTTAAAATATGAATTCGTTTCGAAAAGTGTTACTTAATAAAAATTTCTTCGGTTTTTATTGTTTAGAATCAGTAAAAAAATCATAAGTGTATACAAAATAAAACTCACTTCAGCTTGATACGATATTATCTATCGATTGATCATGAATCATTTTTCATGGCAAAAATATAATTCATTTAGTTAAAATATAATTCATTTAGTTAAAATATAATTCATTTAGTTAAAATATAATTCATTTAGTTAAAATATAATTCATTTAGTTAAAATATAATTCATATGTTAAAATAAATTCATAAATTTATACAAAATAAAATGCACTTCAGCTTGATGTAGTAGATTCTAACGATAGAGCATGAATCATTTTTCATGGAAAAATATAATTCATATGTTAAAATAAATTCATAAATTTATACAAAATAAAATGCACTTCAGCTTGATGTAGTAGATTCTATCGATAGAGCATGAATCATTTTTCATGAAAAATATAATTCATATGTTAAAATAAATTCATAAATTTATACAAAATAAAATACACTTCAACTTGATGTAGTAGATTCTATCGATAGAGCATGAATCATTTTTCATGGAAAAATATAATTCATATGTTAAAATAAATTCATAAATTTATACAAAATAAAATGCTCTTCAGCTTGATACGGTAGAATATATCGATCCAGCAGGAATAATTTTTTATTGAAAAATATAATTAGTTAACATGAAGTATAAAAAATATTCAAACACAGTTTTTCTTTTAATCATATTTTATTCAAAACAAAGAAAAATTAATTATAAAAGGTGTGTTTTTCCATTAGTGTTGATTTAATACAATAAAAATTAATTATCGTGAAATATATTTCCAAAAGATAACAGATTTACTGCTCATTTTCAATATTGAATTTTTAAACATGTTTAAACAAAACTGGTATCGTCTCTTCAACACAAAATTAACTGTCTAAAATCTCTTTATTAATCCAATTCCCAATTATTTTCCGTCAAAGAACTCCATGAATACGTGAAACAAATACTTATCCAATTAAATTATGTATCCTGTTATAATTACTTTTGATTAATGTTTGCTGTTTAATTTGGTTTTTATAAAAGCCAACATTAATTTAATAAAAAGTTGAGTTCAAGGAACTCAGAATGAATTACTATGATTGAAAAGGGTTTAATTGAAATAATAACAGCAGAAATGGCATAAGTATTTGAATTCTAGATCTCATTAATTACATTAGGATTTATAAAGCAGATTTTTACTAATCAAAATTAATTGAAAATTATTGGTACATTTCAGCTTCTATTTATATATCACTTTGCAAATTAGTCACTTCTTATTATGTATATCATTTATATATTATGAAAAACTGGGTTAAAAGAATATAATTTTTATTACTTATAAATGCTAATTAACAGCTGTATTTTTTCTTAAGAAATACAAAATAAAATTATTTCTATAGCAGACGTATTTATTGATTTGTGCTAGAAGAGAAAGATATGCCCTATATATCAAGTTTCCGATATTTTATTTAAAATCCATAGTGTTTTTATTTTAAAAAATGTTTAATCAGAAGGATAATTTAATACCTTGAAATTAATAATTCCGTAGATTCTTTTTTAGATTCATTTAATATTAAATTAAATATGTAATTGAATTGATCAAATAATTTGAGAGTAATTCAGGATTTAAAATTGCGTGTATGAATTGTTTTCTTAGAAACATTTATGGAATAAACTATAGCACAAAAATATATAATTGCGCGTTTTTACTAAGAGTTCAGATAAATATGCATGATATGGATTGCCAATTTTCATATAAAATTCTTCATATTTCCTCATTAATGTCTTGTGGACATTATTTTATATATTTAGATCTTTTATTAGATTTTTTAACAATATATGTTTCGTATTGTGATATTTTATTAGATTCAAATTGTTATCATGCTTCAGATATGAATATATTTCTAACGAAGGAATGTTTTTAGTTACATCAAGTCCAAAATATGAAGAAAAATACTTTAAGAATAGCTGTACTATATTATTGTATTTATATTTATGTATATATTTCTAATGAAAGAATACGATTATAGGAATATATTTATATATGAATATACAAAGATATGAATATATTTTTAATGAAAGAATATTTTCAATTATATAAGGTTCAAAATATGAAGAATTATACTTTAAGAATAGTTGTATTATATTATTGTATTTATATTTATGTATATATTTCTAATGAAACAATTTGTTTGTATGAATATATTTATATATGATTATTATATGAAGATATGAATATATTTTTATTGAAATAATATTTTCAGTTGTTTATGTACAAAATATGAAGAATGATTCTTTAGGAATGGTTGTAATATATTAATGGCTTTACATTTTCGTATAAAATGTTTTACGTACAATAGAATCTGCGTCATTTAATACTGAAGTTGTTAATTAAATTTTTCTATGGTAGTAGTACTACAAAAGTAGTCACTCATGCTTAGCATTTATTAACATTTTTAATATAAATTATTTAGGTATTATACCTCAACTTATTTTTAAAAAAATTTTTGAACATATAAAAGCTCTTAACGAAATATTATGAAAATCGATTATCATTAAGTGTCAAATGATCTTGTAAATAATGAAGAAGGAGAAAGGTTCAAGATAATAAATTCTATGAACACAGGAAGCTAGGTAATTGTTTTTTATCTCCTTTGAGTTTTTCTCCCTCTAAAATCTTTTTAGACTTTATTCCAGAGCTATAAAAACGGTTTTTATCTTTTTCAATAAAACGTATACAAAAAAAAACAGAGCAAAACATCAAAGTATATTTTTTTCCTGATTTCAGGTAGACTATGAAAAATTCTAAGCTATGTATTTATTTTTTGATCTATTTCCTCAATTACTGCATATTTTTTTTTCCTTTTCAGTTGAATTAAAAGAAATTAAAATACACGTACGTTACAGATCATATAATTAGTATAAAAAATTGAATAATTATTTTTTTATATTCATTATAATAAAGGAAGATATTTATTACAAAAATATCTGAATTTAATTACTAGCTATTTTAGAAATGCCAGTTGTCTTTGCAACAAATAAATTAATAAATTATAATTAGTTATCTGTAATAACGCATAATTCTTAATCTACAATAATTGCTTAGGTTGTAAATAGTTGAATTTTGTTTTATTGAAATCGTATCCATAAATTTTATTGAAAGCAAATACAATAAAAATTATAAAATTTCATCACAACTCTTTAATATTAAAAAAAAAATTTAAAAGGAGGAGTTTTGAAATCCAAGATAAAGATAGTTATAAGTAGACTAATACCTTATATCACTTAGCAACAAAATAGTGAAAAGCATTGCAATAACATTTGTCTTTTAAGAAAAGTTATAACAGTTATTTGGCATAAAAAATATCTTTCAGTTTATCATATCTTATTTAAATTTCATTGCCTGATTTTGAGTATTAGAAAATACATAATGTCTTTTCAAATTCAGGTATAAATTTAAAAATGTCTTTAGAAGCACTTTAAAATTGTTTTTTGGCTCATTATAGAAATGTGTAATCATGCGCTGAGCATGAATAAAAAAATACTACCTAAAAACGTTCAATTTAATATAAAACCTCTTTTGGGAAAGAAAGAAACCTCTTTTTAAGAAATACGTTTTTATTTCAAAAATACTGTATATCTGTACGGTATACAAGAAAAACTGCATTCTTTATTAAATTAAAACTCATGGTATCTTGGGTGTTTTCTTAAATATATTTCCTGTTACCAACAAAGTAATAGCAGGCTTTTTAAAAATATTACGAATATAAGTCTTTAAATAAAATCAAATTTATTACTTTTAATTAACTAATATATATATTGAAACGTAAACATCATTAACAAGCAACCATCTCTATAAAAAATAACCAATTTATACATCTAAACAAAATATAATGGTTGGTTTCATTTTCAGAAATAAAAGACATGATAAACATTAAAAGGCCATAAATTCTTTAGAAATATTTGAATCCGAATTTTAACTATTTAGCTACCAATTAAGAAAACCCACTCCAACATTACCACATTTTTTAAAAGGATGAGCATTTGAAGGCTGGAATTCTTTATAGGATAGACAAACACAGATAATTCTTTAAATTTATTTTTTTATGAATAACTGAATGCAGGGCCAACGACTTCATTCTTTATTGAATTTAAAGTCATGGTAGTTGAAATATTTTCTTCCGTTTATTTTATGTTACCAAATGAATAGCAGGCCTCTTAAAAATTCAAATAATATTCTTCAAGAAAAGGTCAATTTTAATGCCTGAGAAAAGAATTTTGTGCTAGTAAATAGCCAATATGCATTTTAAAGTATTGATAAAAGTAATTAGTAATTTAGTAATTTTGTAATTCATGGTAAATAAAGATTTTCCTCATCATTGTTATTAAAATATTTTTAATGAATTTGAGTAGTTTAGAATTTAACAGTTTGAGACATGCTCCTTTCCTAAATAAGATTTAGTTTAACTATTAAAAAATTAACTTTTTAGAGCTTTATATTTACTTGAAACTTTCTATTTACTTCAGAGTTTTACTATTTAATTTATATCATTTTCAGGGCTTTTATTATTTAATTTATATCTTTTTTTCAGAGTTGTATAGTTTAATTTATCATTTTATCAGCGTTTTATTACTTAATTACGCTTTTTTAGAGTTTTATTATTTAATTTATGTCTTTTTCAGAGTTTTATTATTCCATTTATATCTTTTTCAAAGCTTTATTATTTAATTTAAATCTTTTTCAGAGCTATTATTTACTTTATTTTTACTTAATATTTACGGTTTTATATTACTTTTAATTTTACTTTATTATTTTTATTCTTTTTACCAACTTTATTTGTACTTTTATTATTCAGTTATCATTAACTAAATAAAATACTAATACAATTTCCCTGATCATCAATGTTAACTTTCAGTGTAATTTTTATTCCCCTTTTCTCAATTTATATAACATTAATTGAGATCAACAGTAAAAGCTCTTTTCTGTTTTCTTAATATTTAAATACATCAAAATTCGAAAACATAACGTAATTAAGTCCAGCATTTATCTAATGAAGAAATACTACTACATCATGACATGTGACTTCTGTGGCAGTCGCCTTTCTCTCCTGGGAAATACATAAATTACGTAGAATACATATACCAAGAATTCTAAATAGCCTCTCACAAACATTAATTTTCAGGTATCTTCTTTGAGAAATAAAATAATATTCCGTTTATATATTATTTTTATCGCTATGTCACTTGTATATGCATTACGTATAATACATATACAAATAACTCTTAATAGCCTCTTACAAATATTAAATAATAATACTATACATTAAAGTAAAATTTGAGACATAAAATAATAATACATTAAAATAAAATTTGAGACATTAAAAAATTCAAATAATCATTGGGAAACATTGTAATTCAAAATAAAAAATAATTTTTAATTCCGTATATTTTTTCCTTAATAATATTAAATATATGTATTATTATGTATATGTGTTACTTGTATATGTATTGCATATAATACATATACAAAAGAATTGTAAATAGCCTCTCACAAATATTAAATAATAATACATTAAAATAAATTTGAGACGTAAAATAATAATACATTAAAATAACCAAAGGGAAACATTGCAATTCAAAATAAAAATAATTTTAAATTCAGTATATGTTTGAAACTTTTCTTTAACTAATTCCTTAATAATATTGAATATATATATCAATATTATTAAGGAATACGTATATGTATTATTTGTATATATATTGCATTTAATACATATACATAGAATTCTAAATAGCCAATCATAAACATTAAATAATAATACATTAAATTAAAATTTGAGACATAAAATAATAATACATTAAAGAAAAAATTTGTTACAAAATAATAACACATTAAAATAAAATTTGAGTCATAAAATAATAATACATTAAAATAACCATAGGGAAACATTGCAATTTAAAATAAAAATAATTTTTAATTCAGTATATTTTTGAAATTTTTCTTTAACAAATTCCTTAATAATATTAAATATATGTAGTATTATGTATATGTATTACATATAATACATATACAAATAATTCTAAATAGCCTCTCACAAACATTAAATAACAATACATTAAAGTATAATTGGAGACAAAAAATAATAATACATTAAAGTAAAATTGGAGACATAAAATAATAATACATTAAAGTAAAATTTGAGACACAAAATAATAATACATTAAAATTCTTTAATTTTTCTTTAACTAATTCCTTAATAATATTAAATATATGTAGTATTATGTATATGTATTACATATAATACATATACAAATAATTCTAAATAGCCTCTCACAAACATTAAATAATAATACATTAAAGTAAAATTTGAGACATAAAATAATAATACATTGAAGTAAAACTGGAGACATAAAATAATAATACATTAAAGTAAAATTTGAGACACAAAATAAAAAATACATTAAAATAAAATTTGAGACATAAAATAATAATACATTAAAATAACCACAGGGAAACATTGCAATTTAAAACAAAAATAATTTTTTATTCAATATATTTTTGAAATTTTTCTTTAACTAATTGCCAGCTATTTTTTACACAGTCATCTGTTGATCGTTCTTTGAAATACTCACGACAAAGTTCCATTTAAGTGTTTTGGCATGTTGCCCTATTTTGTTCCATTTAGTTTCTTGGCACATTTTCAAGTAATCCTATGTTTCAGAGTCAGACTTTGTTTTGTTATGGTTTTTCCACCAGACTTTGATTTGGTAACTTGTTGCGTGTACCTCAACAATTACATTCTGAATTTTTCCATATAATTTCTTGACAATGATTCAGGGGTAATATTCACTGATTTCACTCGTTTACTTCGTTGAATGTTTAATTAAGTTTAAATACGACATACCAACAAATACCATTCAATTTGAATGAAACAAAAATAAATTCATTATTTAATAAATTTTTTGTTTTATTTTTTGGGGATATTTGAAATATTTTGAATTTATCACCTGTCATGAAATTTATCTGAATGAAAGAAAAGAAATTTATTAAATGGATTTCAACTATATAAATACTCATGCCAATAAATAATATCAAATAGTAAAAAAATTCAATTATAAATTTTTTTTTTTTTTTTTTTAATTTTGGGGGAATTTCATCTACCACTTACATTTCTAGATTACTTACTATTGCTAGATTAATTTCATCTGCTATTTATATTGCTAGATTACTTACTATTGCTAGATTAATTTCATCTACTGCTTACATTACTAAATTACCTACTATTGCTACATTAATTTCATCTACTACTCACATTGCTAGATTACCTACTATTGCTACATTAATTTCATCTACTACTCACATTGCTAGATTACTTACTATTGCTAGATTAATTTCATCAACTGCTTACATTGCTTACATTACTAGAAGAATAAAAAGAAAGTATTATCATATTTTAACCAATCAAAAGAAAGACTTCCTTTAAATAAAAAATTTTATTTTTCATTTCAATTTCAGTTTAATAATAAATTTAAAAAGCACAGCATAAAAATTACTTATAACTTCGGGCTGGTTTAAATTAACTGAAATTGTAGAAGCATCACCTTTTAATGCATACAGTTAGCTAAAATTACTTACCTTATTAACATCAATTGCTTAATCGCATACGTTACGCATACGTGAATAATGGACCTGAATAAATTACTGCCTTAATGGTTTAGACTTAATACATTGGAGAAGGTTTCTGTCTTTATTAGGATGTTGAGACATCTTCTTTCTAGCATCAAAATATTAAATTATTTTCGAAATTTTCAAATTGCAATGGAAACTACGCAGCTTTTTAATGCGCAATTATGCTATAAAAGTTTTGGTTGTGTCTTATTTTAATGATAATATAAATCGAAAATTAGCAAATATTCAGAAACATTTGCCTAATTTATGTCAGTATTTTATGTTTCAGATATATCCGTGCTAAACTATGCAGTTTTACATTTATAATTTAATACTTTGTTTAACATACTTCTTCTTCTTCAATGGCGTAACAGCCCCATGGTGGACCAAAGCCGTCTGCCTACTGGCAGATTCCGAAACATGAGATGTTTTCTTTTTTACGGGGGCAGGTTGTCAGCCCTACTTTTAGCATAGGGCTGACAACCAATGATCAAAGAAACGAAAAAGTGATCAAAGAAATGAAAAGTGATCAAGGAAATGTAAACATCACACTCCAAAACAATACCCATGATTTTTTAGGTGAAAAGTCATAACAAAACATTTAAAGTTTTAGAACGTTAAAAAAATTCCGAATTCTTCTTCTTCATTAGCTCAACAGCCCCATGGTGGGCCACGGCCTTCTACCTACTGCCAGATTCCGAAAAATTAGATGCTTTTCTTTTTACGGGGTAGGGTTTTCAGCCCTACGCTCAAACACTCTACAGTCATTAGACTCGGCATGGCATCATCCATGGCACCACCGAGACACGAACCCAAAACCTGTGGCACTAGTCTAACACACTATGAGCATTAAATATGTTATATAGAACTTAATCTCTATAGTTTTTATTTACACGCTAGCAAAACTTTAATTCGTGTATATAAATTTAAGTATATAAATTAATTTGTATACTTATTATTAAATATATATTATTAATATTATTAATTACTAATATAACAATATTAATACTGTTAATTACCAATATAATAATATTAATACTTATTAAGTATACTAATGTACTTAGTATTTTAAACTAATTATTTATGTACATAAATTATTGTACAGATTCATTATTGTAATGGATTACATTATTGTAATGGAAGAAGCAGTGTACGTGTGCACAAGCATAACCAAATGGTGTTCAAATTGCATAAAAGTAATTTTTGTATAAAATAACTTTGAACTTCTTCTATCCATTGATTTGTAATATGTAGCGTATTTCAGTTATACGTATTCGTAAATTTAATTAAATAACAAAAAAAAAAATTTGAGTAAAAGTAGAATTTAAATACTAATGCTAATATCAATCGCAAACTTCGTCAGAGAAACGAAGCTAATGCCAGTTAAACGTAAAAAAAAAATTCACACGCACATTAAAAATACGCTTACAAAAACTTATTTTTCTTAATTGCTTTATGATAAAAGCATTCCGTTAATTTACATAAAATGATCATTATAAACAAAAATTTGTTTAAACATTACGTAATTAACTCTCTCATGTTTCAGTATCGTATTGGTTGCTCAAGGTAAGATGGGAAAAAGTTCAAAAGAATTCCTTTATTTAATTAACCAGTCTTTTTTTTTTTTTTTAGCCTCGAGAAAAAATTATATTTTTGCGATTCATTTATGATTTATTCTGTTTCAGCTTACAAATATGAATAATACTGCGTATACTCTGGAACCTTTAATTAGTGAATTAAATTAAAAAGATACGGAAATTAGAATCTCTTTGTTTTTCTTAAAAGGAACTGGTAAAAAATATTCAATTTCCACCATAATTCAACCTCAAAATGATTCTTTAGTGCAAGAAATGTTTGTTTAAAAATACCACTCACTTTGACTTAAATTCATTTTCCACTGGAACAGTAGTTTACTATTAAATATAACAGATTCAGTATCACCCTCCATTGTTGTATACCCTGCATAAAAGGAATTGTTGCATAAAATAACTTTGAACAATAAAACAAGTAATATAAAAAAAATTTTGTTAAGTCAATTCCTACTTTTTTTCTGCAAGTCCTTTATAAATAACTTTCATTCATTTTTTTTAAATTTATCTGGTGCCATCTATTGGTAGATATATGCAACTTAAATCTAAAAAAAACTAAAATGAATTAATTAAATTTAATTCTGAATTAATATTTGAAAAAACTGTATTAACATCCGGTGTCATCCACTACAAGTTCAAAAAAAATGTATTTCAAATTGAGTGGATGAATAAAAGTATTTTATAAACGATTGAAAATTTGAAAAGATATATGTAGGGAGAGTGTGAGCTAATAGAAGGAATTGAATAACATTGAACTTCCTCTATCCATTAATGACGTATTTCAGTTACAGGCATATATATGTGGCGTATTTCAGTTATAGGCATTCGTAACTTATAATTAAATAAAAAGAAAAATATTAATTTTCAAGTTAAAGTAAAACTTAAATACTAATGCTAATATCAGGTTACATAACGAAGGATGGGGGATGCTGCGTTGTACCCAAATATTGACACATCAGTTTGAAGGAATAATTCAAAGGGAAGCGTGTAGGGGTTCACATCCTCCTCCCCTCGTTCCTAGATCCCATCTCAAGGGCTTTCAAGAACAAAAAGTTTATCATGGCGATCCTCAGCATAGCGGTGTAACGGCTAATTGGATAGCGCTCTAGCCTTTGGTACCACAGGCTTCATGTTCAAATCTTAACGATGGGATAGATGTATGTTAGCGGTTCGGAATCCACTTTAAACTGTAGGTCTCGAACTAATTAGCCAAAAGTGTGCAAAAAATGACCGTAGAGCGTCAAACTAAATCTTCAGCATAAACAGGCGAAGTTTCGGTTTCAGATTCTTAAATTTTGAACCAAGTTCTCATAATTATCTCTCCATATACTCTCTCTCTACTACATATTTAATTAACCTACTCTAGCTAACCTAATACTCTAAATTACCTCTACTACTACTACTACAATATTTCTCTCTTTTCTTCATTATCTTTCACCCAAGCGCTCACAATTATCTTTATCTCTTATTTCTCCAAGCTCTCACAATAGAACTCACTGATACTCAAGGCTTTATTCACCTGACCATGAGCTCTTAGAACTTAGATACTCCTGGTGTAAAGTACCTTAAAGTTATTATGTAATATCGACTATATTGAACCCTTTAACATTATAAAAATACAGAACAAACTTATTTGATCTTTTCAATTACGTTTTAATGTCTATAAATATCTGTCTACATGCAGTTGAAAGCATGGTGAATAGAGCTTTCGATTTTCGAAATTATGGAGCTCGTTTCAATACGAATGCTCCCATAATAGTGGCAAAGAAGGGCACGATAAATCTGTAAACCTAGAATCTCTTCCATTGGAGGGAAGGAGAGTGCAAATCTACCAAATGCGGATCCAGAGAATGTATGTTTGTAATTGCATTTGTATAATATATGACTTGTGGGACAGTTATTCACTATATGCACCCTGAGAAAGGCTTCATCTGCTACATATCTACCTTTTCAGTTGTACATAGCTGCAGGTCAAATGCCAGGTGTTTGAAATTGGGATATATTCTGAATAATATAGTATTCTGATAATGCATATGAATATTCATTAACAGAATACTGGTAGTAAATAGCTTTTTTTTAAATTTTGTTTAAAAATGTATCCATTCCTTATTTAAGTTTAAAATTATTATTTTCTTTTGATTTGGGAAAATTATTTAATGAAGCATGATACATTAAACATATACATTTATAAGTATATACATAAAATATTAATGTATTATAATATAAATGTGTTATCGAATTTTTGAAATATTATTTACGTTTTAATATCAAAATAAGTGTCGCTAAAAACGTATTACCAAACAATGCATTGCCTAATACCTCCAACATTAGTAAATATTAAAAAATGTAGAACGAAATAAATATTTTCTCTTTCAAATCAGTTTATTAATATCTTGAAAACACTTTAAGCAGTATGTTTCCTTTTGTAGGGCCTTAATTATGTATTTTATGACAAAGATAAATATTTGAATCTGATATTGCAATATCTGTGATGCGATGTGACTAATAAATTAACAAACAGATAGAAAAATGCTTAGAAAAGAATGGATTTTCTTATTTTCTGCAATACTCTTCTAGAGAAAGAACTAGTTTTTAGTTTTGAGATTGTCCTTAGAGCTGTTTTTATAATTTGAAATAACATTGTTCTTTTAAGAGTAACAGTGTTTAGTGCCCTGGGACAATTTTGAACAGTTTGCTACTAAAGAAAATATGCTGGAAACTTCCAGAATCCTTAAGATTAGATTTATTCTTATTTCTAATAAGATACTTTATAAAATAGTTTTTCCATCTAAAACCTGCATTCTTATTACGCCTTCATGAAACACATTTTGAAAAATCAAATAAATTTGTTTGCTGTATAATACTGCTTTTTGAAGTGTACTCCGTGAACTTTGAATATCTCTTAATAATACATATAAATACATTTACAAAATAAACATAATTATCTTCCAGCAAAACCCGCTTTGGTCTTTCAAAGATTTTTGCGTGATTTTAAAACTAAACTAGTTATTTCATTCTCAATAAAAATAAAATTAAAAATCAAATACCTAAATTTGACTTAGTTTTCTTTAAAGATAAAAATACACTTTAATAAAAAAATTGCATTTCAATTCAGAATTTTTCTGCATTGCGTGAACTCAAACTCATTCATAACGAAGGACTTTTTTTCTCTTCAAGTAAATTTCACTAATTTTTTTCTTGATTTTCAAATTGAATTACAAACCATTAGAACTAGCCTTGTAAATTAAATTCTTATGTTTTTTTTATCATTATTATTTAGAAAATTCAAGTTATTTATTTAGTGTAATATTTTTTTTCCTTATTTTTCCTTTTTTTAGATAGTTTGATTATTGCTCACATTTTTAAAAATGCATACTTGTTTTTTTTTTATGTGTGTATAAAGGAGCCTAATGGGTATCCTAGTATTATAATGTAAATAAAATGTTTTAATATCAGAATAATAGTCAGTTTTAATATCAAAAGGTGCATTGTAGAATACATTAAACATCAGAAAATATTAAAAACATCGAACAAAATACATCCTTTCTCTTTCAAATCAGTTTATTAATATCTCGAAAACATTTTAAGCAGCATATCTCCTTTTGTAGGGCATTAATTATGTATTTTATGACAAAGATAAATATTTGAATCTGATATTGGAATATCTGTGATGCGATGTGACTAATAAATTCACAAGCAGAAAGAAAAATGCTTAGAAAAGAATGGATTTTCTTATTTTCTGTAATACTCTTCTAGAGAAAGAACCAGTTTTTAGTTTTGAGATTGTCCTTAGAGCTGTTTTATAATTTGAAATAACATTGTTCTTTTAAGAGTAACTGTGTTTAGTGCCCTGGGACAATTTTGAACAGTTTGTTACTAAAGAAAATATGCTGGAAAATATGCTTCCTGAATCCCAAAGATTAGATTTAATCTTATTTCTAATAAAATACTTTAGTAAATAGTTTTTCCATCTAAAAACCTGCATTCTTATTACGCTTTCATGTAACATATTTGGGAAAATCAAATAAATTTGTTTGCTGTATGATACTTCTTTTGGAATGTATTCAGCGAAATTTGAATAGCTCTTAATAATACATATAAATACATTCACAAAATAAAAGTAATTACCTTCCAGCAAAATCCGCTTTGGCCCTTCAAAGTTTTTTTTTTTTTGCATAATTTAAAACTAAACTGATTCTTTGATTCTCAATAAATATAAAATTAGAAATCAAATACCTAAATTTGATTTTTTTTTTAAGTCAAAGATCCACTTTGAAAAATTAAATTTCAATTGTGAATTTCTTCTTCTTAATGAGAATTCAAACTCATTCATAACGATTTTTTTTTCTTTTACATCATTAATTTTTCTCAGACTTTCAAATGAAGTTACAATCAATTAGAATTAGTCTTAAAAATTAAATGTTTGTTTTTTACCACTATTATTTAGCAAATTCAAATTATTTATTTAGTGTATTATTTTTCCCCTACTTTTCCTTTTTAGATAGTTTAAAAAGTGCTCACATTTAAAATAGTTTTTCTTATAAATGTGTACAATGGGGCCTGATGGCCGAGTGACTGGCGCTCGGTATCACAGGTACCACATGGTCGGGTTCTAGTAGCAGCGGTGCCATGGATGCTTGTAGGGGTTCGAAATTGGTTTTAAACCCTAATTCCCTGTCTAATATGACTGTTTGGCGTACGGTGTAAATACCTATACTGTAAAAAAAGAAGCCATCTCCCTGTCGAAATAGGGCAGAGGGCCCTAGACCAACATGGGGCTATTGCACCAAGGAAGAAGAAGATGTGTACAATAGCAGTGAAAATAACGAAATATCATTCTCATTTTTTTATGTTACTTAATAACAAATAATCTTTTAAAATGTTATATTTTCTTTTAATAAGATATTGAATGACAATATAAAAGTAATTAACATTATTTCATAATAAAGAAAAGGAATTAAAGTTCTCCTTACCTGCCGATATTTTAAAAAAAATCTTAGCTCAAAACTAAATCGAAGATTATCCTTCTATAACATTTTTACTTTTTGTAATATGTATATGTTCTAGATTGTGCATTTTATTATCTTTTTGTTTTGAAACTTTTTTTAATTTAATAATAGATTATGGATGATTTTTACCTTTAAATGAGGCACGCTAATTCAGTTTCCTTCAAATGTGATACAATATTCTAAACAAATTTGAAACTTCTACCTTAAATCATAAACTTATATAGTGAACGTTGAGGTTTTGTAGAAATTCTAACTTAATCCTAATTTAAGCTATTGTTTATCAAATAGGGGCACGCTAGTTCAGTTTCCTTAAAATGTGACACTAGAATCTAAAAAATTAGAATCTCCTATTTTAAACCCTAAACTTATTTAATAAATGTTTAGGTTTTTAGAGATTCTAACTCAATCGCAATTTAAGCTACTGTTTGCCACAATAAGCAATTACTTTTTGCCACTAACATTTCCAGATTATCGATTCAGTAGTAATGCACATAAGTTGGTGCACGAGAGATTGCGCAATGCTTTCTCTTGTGGTAATTGTAACAATTGTGTTTGAGTGGCTTGTGGTGGGATTTTTCAGGGTTTTTTATGAGCAATAAATAAGGGGAAACAGCCCTTAAAAATCTATAGGAAGGCAATTAACTTCTTCTTTCTGTACCTACTCTGTTCGTGATATACTAAGTGGAGCATTGGTCTGTGACACAAAAAAAGTATAATTTTGTTAAAATACAAATTTCATAAAATTAAAAGAGATTTTTTTTCTATTTAATCAAATAAATTCCTTTTAATTAAATGTAGAATGATAAATTTAAAACGCAACTATGTATAATTTGCTCGAAAGAAAATTAATTACTAAAAAAATATTATTTAATTTTAAGATGTAATTTGATGAGCTTAAGCATTGAGATTTTAATTACCAAATTTTTGATAATTAAATTAAAACTAACAACTTGTCTGCAAAAGCAAAAAGATTAAGAGTCAAATATCATTATAATTAGAAAAAAATAGCGTGGGAGTAATGTTGAAAATGTAGTGTGGTTGGTAGGCATCAAACCCAAAAGTAAAACTGCGATCATTGTTAAAATGAAATTTAGTACCTTATTGAGGGTCTTTAAAAAATTATTTCTCATTATTTTCGTCGAATCTATACATGGTGTCAATTGTAAATAAAAATATATTTCAAACGTTTCTTTTTTGTTCTATAAATAACAACCAGTTTTCGTTTATTATTATACCAAGTAATAAATTAAATATTTCCAGAATTTTATGATAAAAATTCTTTCATAGTTTGCTGAAAATTCTTAACTTTAATTTTTTATAACAGCTGAACTTATTAAAGTAGTATACTGCATGGTATAATCTTAAAAAATTAATATTTTATTTATTTTCAATGAGATTTTCAAATATAGAATAAATGCTGTACAGAAATTTTGTGATGTATAAAATATAAGCAAAATAATTGGTTATAATAGCTGTGCAATCCATGTAATACTTAATTTTTAGGTCTATAAAATATTAAATGCATTTAATAGAAAGAAAAATTGTCAATAAAGAAATGGTAATCAGTAGACTTGTACTTTACCATGGCTTTGTCAACCTTTTATAACTTTAAGTTCATTTGATTCATGTAACTTTTCCTTACCCTCAAATCATACAAATTATCCCCCTCTTGAAAATAAGATCTCCCTACTTTAAATTTAATTAAAGTATTTCATTTATTTTTAATGAATGAATTTTTCATTTATTTTTAATTTAATGTTATCTCGTATACAATAATATTTTATTCTAAAAAAAAACATCGATTATCTTAGGTAAGTAGCATTACTTTAAATGTTGATCTACCTTTAATTCATATCATAAGGTCGCTCATAAATTTTAAAAGATGTCAGAAAGGAGGAATAAATTTGTTTTTGAGTTAATTTGCTATGAAATGGCAAAAATCGATTATAAATCAATTTTAAGTTTTGGAGGTATTTCAGTTACAGAAAATGTATTTTTTTTTGATGAATTTTAATGATCACCGTTGTTGTTTTCTTTCGAAACAAACATTAAATTTGAAAAGCTAAAAAAGCTGAAATATAATAATTTAAAAGATAATTACACCAAAAACGAACACTTGCCGGACGTCTTTCCAAAATTTTTTTTGTGTTTTTGCTCTCAAAAAAGTTACTTTATTCTGAGAATGGCATTTATACATTCACTGGAAATATATTGTCAATAAAGAGATACAGTATAACAAGAAATGATAAATAATTTAGAAATTTATGATGTGTTAACAGAAACAATAGAGAACAAAACTCTACTTAGAATAACAATTAATTTTTTTCGTCATAAAAAAGATAACGGAATTATTAATATAATTGCTTCAATATTTTATGTATTCTTCAATTTGTTCTTATACAAATGTATTTTACGAATTGCCACCGCATTTTGGCTATCAAATTTTTTTTCCTTCTATAGAAATAAAGCATAATGCTCTGATATATTTCTTCTCCTTTCAGGTAAATAATTAACTATATTTTTTTCTTGGATAATTAAATATTATGTGAAAAAAATAATTTAACACTCAGGAAGAAAAAGAGGATGATAGGACGAAAATATAAATAATTCATTATTTTAAATTAAAGTTAATGATGTCTAGACAACGGCAGTTTGTGCCTTCTAGACTGATTGATTTTTTGAATTTTTTAACAATATTATTTTTTTTTAATTTTAAACATTTTTCAGTGGCCGCAATGTTTTTCATAACTCTACTGAAATGGTCCCCCCCTCCTCCATTCCAGTGGTCAAAATTCATCTGTCGTCTATCTATTCTATAAGTATCAGGGGTATGCTGAGTTTATTTTTTTACCTCACTTCAATAAGCTTTTTTTCTCTGAAATTCATAATGTTAAAAACTCTAATACACAAAAATAATGATATAGTGATGGTATGGTAATAAATAATGAAATTCCGTGCCTTCTAGGCTAATTAATTTTTTAAATTTTACAACCTCATTAATTTTTTTTTTAATTTTTAGCATTTTTCAACTGCCACAATGCTTTCCATAACCATACTCAAATAATCCCCCTCCCCTCTGGCGTCCTGATGGCCAATTGTCTAGGGCTCTGATCTTTGGTAACACAGGTTTCAGGTTCCAATCCTGGCGGTGACCTGGATGTTTGTTAGTGGTTTGGAATCCACGTTAAACTGTAGGTCCAGATCTAATTAGCACAAAGTGTGCACAAAATGACCGTAAAGCGACAAACCAACACTCTTCAGATGTATAAATCACAGATGAATTTGACTCTTCCAGGAGTCAAAATTCATCTTTCGTCTATCTATTCCTAAAGTGTCAGAAGTATGCTGTGTTTATTTTCCTACCTCATTTCAGTCAGCTTTTTTCTATGAAATCCATAATGCTAAAAAATCTAATTTACAAAAATTAATAATTGAAAATCCATAAGTTACGATGTCTAAAAATTGCACCTACTGCTATATCCAGAAAAAAATAAATAATAAATAGACTCAGAAACCAACTCTCAGTTTGATAGTTACTTTCTCTACCAGACCACCGATACAGTGTCTAAGCACTGATGACTAGTCTGTTTCCATTACAACGAAAAATATCTGTCGACGTCAGTGTGGTAGACCCTAAACAGCGCGACCGTCTGCGTTTTTAGGTCGATAAATGGGTTAACTTGAAAGGAAAGCATCTATATTTGCTATAAACTGTTTGATATCATATTATTTAATGTAATTATCGATTTTATTAATATATTATTAAGTTTCATTATCTATTTTAATATATTATTTAGCGTAATTATTATATTATTGTATTATTTAGTATAATTACTGAAGGGATTATTTATACACGTTATTCAGTGAAATTATCAATCCTGCAGATATTGGAACCTTGGTTTACATTCAGTTCAACTCTGAAATTCAAACTTGGTTAGCAATCAATATAAAATTTTACTCAAAATATTTTTTAAATAATTATTAATATATTTTCCTTTTTTGTTATCTTATATTTTGAAGAGTCTTAGATAAAAAAAAATATTAAAATACTTCAATGGAAAGCAGAGGATTTTCTTCAAAAGAACTAACTTAACTTCAAAGCGTTTTAAAAATTTATAAGCTAAATGCAAACAAAAATACAAAAATTAATGCAATTGAGAAATTATTTATCTGTTTTCAAAATTTCTTATCAATTAGATGCAAAAAGCCAATGGTATATGCAATGGCGTTAAAAACAACCTGATTTCCATTTTTAATATAAATTAATAATTGCATATATATCTTGTATTTCTGTACAACTTTCTTTTCCTTTAAAAGACATTATTTGCAGAAAAAGTAAATTATCAAATCACGAAAGTAATACTCGAATTACAGTGAAATTTTATTAATTATTTTAAGCTTGTATGACGATCTCCATTCATGCTGTATTAAATTTATAGTAACTTTTAATCAATACCCATATTTCATCAATTATTCTTTAATTATAATTTTAAATTAGTTATTTTCGTAGCTTATCATATTCCTTTTATAAGCATGAAATTAAACTCTTCAAAATACCTTTTCATGAATCAAATTAGACAATTTTATGTGTTAATAACGAAGGTATATTATTATATTAACGATAATTCTTCTACTACAATAATGTTGATTTTAATATAATTTTAAAAAAACGTATTAAATAAAAATTATTTTTTAAAAGTTATTACAAAAAAAAAAATTTTTTTAATTTATCAAATTTCACAATACATTGATTTTCAAAGACAACTTTATATATGAATGTACTAAATTTTTATAAATAGAAAAAAACTTTATTATTTTGTCCATACTTCATACTATTCGATACTTAATTTTAAAACCAAATAATCTTTAATCATATAATTTTAACAATGAAATTTACTTGAACCTGAAAAATTTATTCCGCTGCTTATGACAATATACGTTTAAAATCACACCCTTAGGTATTAATTGGTCATTTATTTTTAATTAATTTTTATAATACAAAGAATAATATATTTCCAAATTTTATTAAATTTTTCAAACGATTATTCCTTTAATGAGACGTACTTAATTATGCATAATATATTTCTTAATTATAAATTCTATAATTTTATCTAACAATCATAAAATTTCTAAAATTTTAAAAACTCTTATTTTCGTGAAAACAAAATTTTTAAAGAAAATCAATGATTCACATTTAAGGAAGCGATCGAGATATATTTCTCAAAATTCTTCTTAAATGTTGCCTTTTATCCCAGATCATATCATATTTCAACATCTCTTTATTGCATTTATTCTATATTTTAAGCCATCCCAAAAGTGTTTCCAAACACTTATAATTAGATTAATAAAACATTATGTATAATTAGAACCCCAAATCCTTTTACATATATTTCTTATATGTCTCAAATAAGCCTTTCATTAAAATTCCCCAAATATAATCTTATCATCTTCAGCTACCCATCCACACTGAATCGCTCATCAACCGCATTGAAACGAATCGAGAAACAGCCTGTAATTCGACAATCACAATGAACCCAAGCGTTAGATTCACATTCACATAAAGTAGGAAACAAAGCATGTACTCTCTCCAACACTAGATCGATATCAACCTGCGAACGCGTGTTCCCCTTGCACTTGTACCTCCCTTCTCAGTCTTTTCCAGTGCGGTTGGAGAATTTTCTGTGCCCCCTCTTCCCCTAATAACCCATCTCTTCCCCCTAGGTTTCGTATCCTGTCACTGTTATGCATCAGTAATGGGGGTAACCATTAGGTAGCAGTGATCCCTCTTGCTCGTCATGACACTTTTCCCTGTTCCGTGTCATAAAAAGCTTGTTTTTTGTAATTTCTATCGGTAGATGCTTCGTTTTATTCCGGTTCCTCTCATGGCGGGGTTGGATGCTTCAAGAACCAAGTGACTTAAGTCAACTGATTCGGTTGTTGCATAGTGGTGGGTAGATGGGAGTACTAAGTTAGAACCTCATGTTGTTCAGTTAATTTTGTAAAAATCGCGAAGGAAATATGAATTGGTATTTAAAAGATTTGAAGAAGAATTTTATTTGCACAGCGACATCTATACCAATATAACAGCTATTTTGGTGTAATACCTTCATTTCATGATATAATTTAAATTATATGCATGGTACATTAACTTGCAAATTAAACAAAAATGTTTTTTTAATAACAAAATGGTGGATGAATTTTCTGTCCCCACTTTTTCCTGTTATTTTCCCCCTCCATTTACCCCTGTATACAGCAATTATGGAAGAAACCACAGAGCAATAGTGATTCGTTTTGCTTGTCATGGTACATTTTTCTGTTCCATGGGATAAAAAGCACGTTTTTGAAATTTTATTGATGCATCGTTTTGTTCTAATTCTTCTCCTTCCCAGGTTAGATGTATATTTAAAGAACCAATCTATATGTATTAGATAATTTGGTTGCTTCGCTGCAGCGAGGAAATGGCAGTATTTTTTTAGTACTATGACATTTAGCTAAAATATTTTATAAAAATTGAGACTGAAATATGTATTGGTATTTAAAATATCTGAAGAAGAATTTGTAGTTTGAAGAATTTTATTTGCACAACGACATCCATACCAATAAAACAACCGTTTTGGTATAATATCCTCATTTAATGATATTATTAAAATGATATGCACGATGCATTAGTTTTCAAATTAAGCAAAAATGTTTTCATAATAACAGCATGATAGGTGAATTTTCTGTCCACAATTTTTCCTGTTATTTTCCCCTCCATTTACCCCCTGTATGCAGCAGCTATGGAAGAAACCATTGAGCAATAGCGATTAATCTTGCTTATCGTGGAACATTTCCCTGTTCCGTGGGATAAAAAGCATGTTTTTGAAATTTTATTGATGCATCGTTTTATTTTTAATCCCTGTCATTACACGGTTAGATGCAAATTTAAAGAACCAAGTTACCAATATTAAATAATTCGGTTGCTACGTGGTAGTGAGAAGATAACATTTTTTTTTAGTACCATGACGTTTAGCTGAAATATTTTATAAAAATGAGATTGAAATATGTGTTGGTATTTGAAAGATTTGAAGAAGAATTTGTATTTTGGAGAACTTTATTTGCACAATGACATCCATTCCAATGTAAGATCTATTTTGGTATGATATCCCCCTTTAATAATATTATTAACATATGTATGATGCGTTAGTTTTCAAATTAAACAAAAATATTTTCATAATAAACAACATGACGGGTGAATTTCCTGTCCCCACTTTTCCTATTATTTTCCCCTCAATTTACCCTCGCATGCAGTAATTATGGAAGAGACCATTCAGCAATAGTGATTCGTCTTGCTTGTCATGGAGCATTTCCCTGTTCCGTGGGATAAAAAGCATGTCTTTGAAATTTTATTGATGCATCGTTTTGTTCTAAACCCTCTAATTGCTCGGTCGGATGTATAATTAAAGAATCAAGTTATCTATAGTAAATAATTCGGTTGCTTCGTGGTATTGAGGAAATGGTGTATTTTTTAGTACCTCGACGTTTAACTAAAATATTTTATAAAAATTGAGACTGAAATATACACTAGCTTTCGCAGAATTTTGAAAAAGAATTTTATTTGTATAATGGTATATGACACTAATGAACAATGACTTTCTTTTTAATTTATTTATTTAATGATGTCATTTAAAATGTTATACACGATAAATTGATTTCAAAAATATATTGAGACATTTGGATTGTTTCAAATATTGAATACAGTATTAAATACATCCTTTCTCACTCTTTTGAAATATATTGCCATATTTTACCTATTGTACCCCTATTTCCTCTATTTTTCTGTAGAATTTTCCTATTCTATATCAAAAAAAGTTTTCTTGTCTGTAATTTTTATTGGGTTGTTCCACATGTACTGAACATTTTACTATTAGTTGCGTTCAATAAAATATATATCAACCAGTGTTAAGTTAAACAAGAGTGCTACATGTCATTATATTGCTTGTTCCTTGCTCTATCTAATTATACATTTTGTTCTCATATAGTTTGTGGAATTTTTTTAGAAAATCTTGAACAAATCGAAATATGGAATGCCACAAAATAGGAATTATTTTTCTATATGATTATAAACGTGAATATTCTACTACCCAATCATTAATACTGCAATTGTGAATGATACAGCTAATGTATCCACAGTGATGCAATGGTTTGAGAAATTCAAATCAGTTATGAGCTAAGAAAATGAACCCCATGGAAGTCCTAAAAGAGTCCTCTGTAATAATGTTCTAAATATAAAAGTTCAAACTAACCCTACAATAATTGCCAGAGAACTTGTTGATGATCTTGGAGTAGGTATAGCAACAGTTTTGAAATATCTTGCAGCACTTGAAAGGGAAGAAACTTGACTAGTGAATTCCACACAATTGGACAGATAGGCAGAAATTGCAATGCTTCCAGATTTACTCGTCATATAGTATTCGGCAAAGAAATTGTTTCTTTTTTGGAGCTCATAACTACGTATGATTAAAACTGTATACTATATATTAATCATAAATATTTAACACGGTCACTAGATGTAAATGAAAAGCTTAAGCATGCACCCAAACCAAATTAATAACCAAAGACAACGATGGCGGTTTGGTGGTATCAAAAGGGAGTTATCTAGTACAGCTTCGTAGGAATAGGTTCAAACAATTAATGCACAGTATCACCAATCAATAATTGATACTGTGCATCAGAATAAGCCTAGGTAAATTGAAGACTTTATTTTTGGCTTTATTGATAAAACAAGACCTCAGGTTTCACAAGTCATATATAAAATACTAATTAAGCTGAAATTTGACGTTTTGCCTTATCCACCATATTCAACAGACCTGTATCCTACTGACTACCAATTCTTTAAACATTTGGAATAGTTTTTAAGAAAAAAAGCTTTTTCCAATCAAGAAGCTGTCAAAACAGTGTTTACTGAAATTATTGAATATAAAATAAAATAGTACTCTTTGAAACTGGCTTTAAAATGCTTTTGCAATCCATGCCAGAGGTACAATTATGTAAATAGAGCATATTTTAATTAAATATGTTCAAACAGTTTGTGTTTGTGGCTTTTTAAAATTGCGTACTCAAAAGTTTATTTCATGTGGAACAACTTAATATTAAGACAAGCTTCGTCCCTTTCCGATTCCTCTCAAGACTGAGCTGATTAAAATTTTAAGCACCAAGTAACTTAAATCAGCTGATTCAGTTTTTACATGATACTAGAAGACTAGAGAAAACTTTTTAAAATTGAATGTCAAGAAAGTTTTAAAATTGTTACTGTATTTTTAAATTAGTTTTCACTCAATTTTAAGATGGAATTTATTTTCCCTGTGGCATATGATAGCAACACATATTAACTTTAAGGTTATTTCTTCAAAGTTTTTTCATTTATTAATAACAATTTTCTGTATGTTGCAATCATGAAAAGATGTATTCGATAAGGCAAACTTGTATTTCAATAATTAAAGGGTGTATTCTATAATGAAACCTTGCATTGCAATAATGAAATCTTGTATTTCAATAATTAAAAAGTGTATTCAATAATGAAACCTTGCATTTCAATAATGAAAACTGTATTTCAATAATTAAAAGGTGTATTTTCAGAGCATCAAATGTTCTATTTTAAATAGTTTGCCTAAAATTGATTAAATTAATATTATTGTTTATTCAGGATTGGTTTATTTTATATTCTAACTTATGTAGAAAAAATATCCATAAAAATATTTTGGATTTAAATTCATACAATATGAAAATAGGAAACGAAATACGAAATGATTTTTCAGTATTAATAGGAAATCATTATTAATTTTACAAACACTTTTGCCATTTAAAAACTGATTCAAGTAATTAAAAAAATTGTAGTTTATTTTAAATACTTATTGTATGCATTTTTTATTCTTTTTTAAATAACTATTATAGAAATACTAATTATTTTATGTGGAACTGAATATTTACCACATTAATCACAGCAACTATAATAGTTATAAGAATTTTTCAGAAGAAGTAATTCAAATGATATTCTAAAATATTAACTGTGTAAAATATGCTATTCATAGAAATACGCTGCATGTTTTAAATGCTATGGACGTTCAAAACATGACGATGAATATATGTTTAAAAGATAGCACGTATAGCATACACTTTGAATTTTTCCTGCTGTTTGATGTTTAAACAGCTATTGCAAGATTTATGTTTCTCCTTTGATGTTAAACGGTTAAATCAGCAAATTCAAAAGAATCTATTTATATCTAGAGTTTTGAGATATTTTCTAAAACTTGACAGTGCCTTAAGTTTGATATAGTGTTTCTTCAATGACTTTGACACAAGTTCTCGTAATTTAAATATTGATAAAAAATTTCTAATTTATTAATAATTCTCAATATTAAACGAAGTACAGTTAAAAACTATACACTTGACTTCATCTTTTCAATAATGGTTTTTAAAAATATGTCTAAACTAGTTAACTGAATATCTTTCATTTATTGATTAAATTTTATAGACATCACCTTGGCAGGGTGCAAAAGCTGTCCAGATGTTATAACATCGACAGCTTTTTCCTGAACTTCAGCCTATTGATCAAGTATTTTATTTTTAAACTTTCTTGTGAACCACAAAAATTTTTCTAACTTCTCATGAAATCTTAGTTTTTATTCACAATGAGTAATTTTAAATGAAGCCATTGTTGATGAGGTCAATATATACACATTTACACATTATTTCTTACACATTTTACATATACAAATTCTTTAAAAATACTATACTTCACTACAGAATCAACAGAAAAATAACTGATAATAGTTTTTTTATACATTCATGAATATTTTTTAATAGAAGCTACATGCTAGAACATGTTTTTAGCTGCATGCGTATGCGTAGAAGCTACTTGCTAAATGCATATTTTAATAGAAGCTACTTGCGTAGGCAGAACAAGCTGTCCAGATGTTACAACAATGAGGGCTTTTTCCTGAACTTCAGTTTATTGATCAAGTATTTTATTTTTAAACTTTTTGTGAACCACAAAAATTTCTCTAACTTGTCATGAAATCTTAGTTTTTATGCACCATGAGGAATTTCAAATGAAGCCATTGTTGATGAGGTCAGACCTTTATACACTGCTTGTTTCAAAATAAATTATCCTGCAGTCACGAAACTTCTCCTACAAGTGTTTTCACTCTCACCGCTTGCCTTTCCTATGAGATGATTATCTAAAAATTAAATTAACGATGTAAAAACTTAAATTAATGATGTTTTATATATTTTGTACACTCTAGTCATATTAATGTGTTTGCTAAAATGTGTTACGATTGGTAAATTGGGCTTACTAGATCAGTACTTTCACAAACAAATCAAACACAAAATATTATTTGCTAGTGTTTATAAAATAAAAAAGGAATGCAAATAAATTTTTTAAAAATTCTCATATTTTATTTCACCAAGCCTAATTTATTTTGAATTAAAAAATTTGTACATTTACAACACATATCAGAAAAACATGTTTACATATTTTTTTACATTCACAATGCGTTACACATACCAACGTACCGAATAAAAATACTATACTTCTCTACAGATTCAACAGATAAATAATTGATAATACTTTTTTATGCATTCATGAATAATATTTTTTAATAGAATCTACGTGCTACATGCGTATGACGTAGCTAGAACTTGTTGCTACATGCTAGAACTTGTTTGTACATGCTAGAGAATGAGAATGCTTTACATACTATAACAAACTTCTAGCTACATGCGTATGCGTAGAAGATACATGCTGCATGCGTATTTTAGTAGAAGCTACATGTGTAACTAGAAAAACCAATTTAAACCAATTGAAGAGTCATATTCACGAAGATGTTACATGGATAATAGGCTCGTATAGCAGAAGTGAGCTGAAATTTCTCTTGGTTTATGTAGGTTGGTCTAACAAATAATGTGAATTTCTGAATTTGAATTTCATGTATCATTTGAGCTTATATTTAACTGTGAAACTGTAATTAATAAATATTTTAAAAGATCTAGCTTGGATTTACTCAAAAATAAAAACCTCAGAAATAACTTTTTGATGTGAATTTATAAATACACGATAATTCTGATTTAAAAATAAACTTTTAAATTCTAGTTTTTAATTGAAGTTTTTCTACCTTTAATTTAATATCGAACTTAATGAAAAAATTATTTACTTTATTAACTTTTTTAATTAAATCATGATTATACATTAATTTAACTATAATAATTTTTAGAATTAGCTTTTGCCAACACCATAAAAATTGAGTTCATTTAATATATATATTTTATATAATTGAAGATATATTAGCTTAAATATAGTCCAAAATTAAATACTCACACTATAACTTCGTTATTTATGATGAACTTTGAGTGTGAGTTAAAATCTTTAAAATTCAAATAACTATCATTTTTTTTTTTTTTCAAATATTATGTCTGTTTTTCTAACGAGGTTTATTCAGTAATAAAATGCGTCCTTATTGTTTAAATCGTTAAATTTAATATTTTATATTTATTAATCTGGCGAGTTTTATGAAATTAATTAGTTGGTTACTCTTAAGAATAATCAAGACAATATTTGCCGTGAAGTACGAATTAAAATTATTTTTCTAATTAATCTTCTTGAGAATGATATTTTTTTTTTTATTATATGCACATTACTCAAGACACAAAATGAATGTTTTTTTTTATGAAGCACTGTCATGTCATTCCTTTCGCTATTGTTTTTGTACAAATATTACACAACCCAATAAAAAAAATGTTGAGTTTGTTATATTTTTTGATGCTCTGATAGCATGGTAAGAGATTCATTATTATGCAAAAACTGCAGCATTGTTCACCTTACCCCAAGTATTTACACTAAAGATTAAAAGCGGTGTTCTCCAGATACCAATTACAGCAACAAAGTTCTCGACCTCAAGAAAAATGTCGAGTTAATTAAAAGATCGATACTTATGCGTTAACTTTGCTTCAAAGATGAACCAGGCTGAAATAAGTTGTTTGGCATACTATACGTAATTAAATTCTTATTGTTCTTATAATTAAGAGAAAAATAGTCCTTAATATATATCTGCAAAATGTCTTATGATACATTAGAAAACGCATTATGAAGAATTTATTATAGATTTTGCTTTTATAAATATCTAGTAATTTATTCGGTTATAATTACTTACAGTGAGGGAAAAACAAAGCAATCTATATAGTTATGGAAAACTGTATACTTTTTTATTAATGCCTATACAATTTTTTTAAAAATTAACCTTTTGTACCATCTTCATAATTTTTCAATAATTTAGTATGTTTTAAGTAAAAGAAAAGATTTACTATATTTTATGAAAATTAATCAATTAATTATGTAGCAAAGTTTTAATTCAGATTTTAAAACATAATACTTTCAAATTCAAATCATATTGCATGCAAACAATCAAAGATAATTAAAATGAGATCGAATCATTTTTTCCATATTCCAACATTTCTTAACATGTATATGGAGTATTATTTATTAATACACTCTTAACATTATTTCTTTGTAAAAAATAATACTGAATTATTAAAGTAGTCAGAAGTAAAATTAAATTATTCATGATTTCATTTTAACTTACTCAATCAGAAAAAAATGATGTTATACTTTAAATTATTAAACACATATTCTTCAATTTATTAATTTACAATTAGACTGACCTTTATATATCAAACCGTTGCATTATATTATTATTATTTTGGTACAATAGTATTTCCCAAATAATAATTAAAAAATACATAATATATAGTTTTAGAATGCCTAATAAAATGAAGCAGTAAACGTGCTCATATTTAATGAAGTAATATCGGGAAAATTTGATGCTGAATGATAATGAATGATACGAATAATGAATGATAAGGCATGTATAATAATGCATAATAAATGATAAGGCATGCAAATAAGAAAGGAGTATAAAATTATTTTCCACTTATAAAACTGATTAAAAAATGGCATACCATCCTACAAAGAGGTTGCTCCATGAAGATTAACTTATGAATTTTGTATGAAACTGTTTTTGAAATATTTTAAAGCTATGAATACGATTAATTCTGTTTTTTAAGAGGATTGGAGATTAATTTTTGATATATTCACATTTATGTTTAAAATTAATGCTTTTATAACTAATGAAACCATGTTTTCAATAAAATATTTATTAAAAACTATGGATTCTATTATTTTTAATTTAATATAATCAAACGGAAAAATTATTTTAAATTAAAATTCGAAAGTGCTTTAATATTTTATTGTTTTCTGAAATTCAAGATTGCTTTTAAGAACCCTTTGCAGAAGAGGATTCAGCTTTGTTTTAAATTAATTAATTTTAGTCGTGACCAAAAAAAAAAAAAAACAATTTTTCCGAATAATCTTATAAATAATAAAGTAATTAATTTAATAATCATAATAATAAATGCACAAATTTAGTTAAATAATAATTTTTAAATGTCACATTATAATATTGCAATATAAATACAGCACGATATAATACAATATTAATGCAAAGATATATTATATGAATAAAACATAATCAACTGAAAAATTATTTTAAATTAAAATTCGAAAATACTCGCATTTTCTTTTTCTGAAATTCAAGCTTGCTTTTCAGAAGCCTTGCAAGAGGATCCAAATTTGCTTCAAATTAATTAATTTTAGTCTAATAGGAAAAAAATAATTTAGAATTATCTGAGATATAAAAAAGTAATTAATATAATAATAAATGAAAAAAATTTTTCTTAGTTGAATAATAATTTTTAAAATGGCACATTATAATATCACAATGTGAATACAATACGATAGAATACAATATAGATGCAAAGATATAATATATGAATAAAACATAATCAAATAAAAAGTATATTAAATTAAAATTTGTAAGTTCTCGCATTCTTCGGGTTTTTTTCCTGAAATTCAAGCTTGCTTTTCAGATGCGTTGAAGAAGAGGATTCAACTTTGCTTTTAATCTTAGCAAAGCTAATTTTAAGTTAATTTTAAATTAACTAATTTCAGTGTAAGTGAAAAAAACAATTATTCATAATAATCTTAGAAATAATAAAGTAGTTAATATAATAATAAATCCAAAATTTTTCTCTTAGTTAAATAATAATTTTTAAAATGACACATTATAATATTACAATATAAATACAATGCGATATAATACAATATAAATATAAAGATATAATATATGAATACAATATAATCAACTGGAAAATTGGTTTGAATTAAAAATTCGTACGTATTCACATTTTTTATTTTTTTTTTTTTTTTTTCTGAAATGCAAGCTTGCTTTTCAGATGCCTTGCAGATGCGGATTCAACTTTGCTTTAATCTTTGCGAAGCTCTTTCTAAGTTAGTTTTAAAATTAACTAATTTCAGTCTGAGTGAAAAAAAATATTTAAAATATTCATAGAAATAATAAAGTAATTAATATAATAATAAATCAAAATAATTTCTCTTAGTTGAATAATAATTTTTAAAATGACACATTATAATATTACAATATAAATACAATGCGATATAATACAATATAAATATAAAGATATAATATATGAATACAATATAATCAACTGGAAAATTGGTTTGAATTAAAATTCGTACGTATTCACATTTTTTTTTTTTTTTCTGAAATGCAAGCTTGCTTTTCAGATGCCTTGAAGAGGCGGATTCAACTTTGCTTTAATCTTTGCGAAGCTCATTCTAAGTTAGTTTTAAATTAACTAATTTCAGTCTGAGTGAAAAAATTATTTAAAATATTCATAGAAATAATAAAAGTAATTAATATAATAATAAATCAAAAAAAATTTCTCTTAGTTGAATAATAATTTTTAAAATGACGCATTATAATATTACAATATAAATACATTACATTATAATCCAATATAAATGTAAAGATTTAATATATGAATAAAACATAATCAACTGAAAAATTATTTTAAATTAAAATTCAGAAGGAATCGCATTTTTCATTTTTTTCTGAAATTCAAGTTTGCTTTTCTAAAGTCTTGTAGAAGAGGATTCAGTTTTGCGTTAAGTTAACTAATTTCCGTCTAAGTGAAAAAAAAAAATTATTCAGAATAATCTTATAAATAATAAAGTAATTAATATAATAATAAATCAAAATATTTTCTCTTACTTGAATAACAATTTTTTAAATGATACATTATAATATTTTGAAGGTTAATTATTCCTAGCACCAAATAATTTAAACATAATTAAACCCAAGAAAAAATATTTTTCAACCATTACATTAAAACTATTTCCCATCGTGATGGAAATACTAATTTGAAATATGTAGTTTATTATTAAAACGGCTTTATTTGCTAGAGCACGGAAAAGACATTAATAATGTAATGTTCAAACTGGTCCTATTCAGAGTTTTCAATTAGGTTTTAGTAAACACACAATTTACGATTAAATGCTTTTTGTTTTGAACATAACTTTACGATTGAATACGATTTGTTGAAGAAAATTATTATCGATTTTATTTCGGAAATTCGTTCTGTTTCATTGTGCGAAATACGTAGTTAATTAATGAAGCTAGTAACCAAAAATTGCTTTGATACTAAATGTGGCCCTGATTCGCGGGCATGTCTACCATTCATGCAGATAGGAAATTAGAAGAAAAAATAATTGCGTGTTATTTTTTTCTTGTTTATTTCATCAAAGATAATGTGGTTCAGCATTCTATAAAGATATTTTCTATTGTGTTTTTAAACCCCGTGCCACCTATGAACAACTGAACAAGAACACTAATCAAATCATGTCATTTAATAACCTTTCAACTTTGATTAGTTACAAGAAATTATATTTACTGATGTATAACTATTGTATACCTTTATTATTAATAATTTTTTTCGACTCTTAGTCCTGAAAATGTATTTCCAATAAAAAATACATTTAAAATGAAATAGCAATTTATCATAGTAGAAATTTAAGTCAATATATGCTTTTCTATAAAATATTCGACATTCAAATTGTATAATTAATTCATTATTATAGTTAATTAATAACAACAATAATAATAATAATAATTATTATTATTATATATAATAATATATTAATTAACATAATTTCATTAAATTGGCTATTATTACAATAAATAGAGTATAGAAAAATTCAGCTTTGCTTTACATTAATTAATTTCCGTCTAAGTGAAAAACCAATTATTCAGAATAATCTTAGAAATAATAAAGTAATTAATATAATAATAAATCAAAATATTTTCTCTTACTTGAATAACAATTTTTTAAATGATACATTATAATATTTTGAAGGTTGCTTATACCAAGCACAAAATAATTTAAATCTAATTAAACCTCAAAAAAAAAAAAAAATATTTCCACTAAAACTATTTCCCATCGTGATGAAAATACTAATTTGAAATGTGTAGTTTATTATTAAAATGGCTTTATTTGCTAGAGCACGGAAAAGACATATTTAAAGACATTAATAATGTAATGTTCGAACTGGTTGTATTCAGAGTTTTCAATTAGGTTTTAGTAAACACACAATTTACGATTGAATGCTCTTTTATCTTGAACATAACTTTACGATTGAATACGATTTGTTGAGGAAAATTATCATCGATTTTATTTCGAAACTCGTTCTGTTTCATTGTACGAAATACATAGTTAATTAATGAAGCTCGTAACCAAAAAATTGCTTTGATACTAAATGCGCACATGGTTCGCGTGTATGTCCACCATTCATGCAGATAGGAAATTAGAAGAAAAAATAATTGCGTGTTATTTTTTTCTTGTTTGTTTCATTAAATAAAATGTAGTTCAGCATTCAATAGATATTTTCTATTGTGTTTTTAAACCCCGTGCCACCTATGAACACCTGAACAAGAACACAAATGAAATCAAGCAATTTAATAACCTTACAACTTTGATTAGTTACAAGAAATTATATTTACTGATGTATAGTTACTGTACACCTTTATCATTAATTTTTTTTTAACCCTTTGTCGAAAATGTACTTACAACAACAATATGTTTCAAATGAAATAGCAATTTATCTTAGTAGAAATTTAAGTCAATATATGCTTTTCTATAAGTTATTCGAAATTCAAATATATAATTAATTAATTAATCTAGTTAATTAATAACAACAGCAATAATAATAATAATAATAATTAAATTCCGAAAATTATCATAGAAGGTCACAATAAATGATGAGAAATCTGAAAATTATTGCATCATAATTTTTCCTGAAGGCGAATTTATTCAGTTACAATACAGAAATAAACCCATAACACAAATTCTTCCAATATGTTGGAGCTACAAAATGTCAAGTTTGAAAATGACGTAAAAAGATGATGATGAACTAAACCATATTATTAACAGAAAAGATTATACTCTTATATCATGAATAGAAATTTCTTTTATGTTTTGTCTGCATATAAAAAGCGTTGTTTATTTGACCTTCTAACATAATCTAAAGGCAGAGAAAGTGTAGATCTTAAAATAATAAAGTTGCATCGATTCGCTTAAAATTAAAACGGCTTTACAGTCAATTAATTCTGAGAAATTTTCTTTCACATTCCTTAGAAAGATGTCTTAGAAAGGATTTCAACACATTTTCAACATGAGTTATATCAATTGGACTATACTGTCATGTCTACTTGTCCATCTGCAGAAGAAAAATAGCTTTATTTTTTTACTCCTCCTACGTTATTTTTAAATTATTGTATTCAAACAAGTGTAAAATTATTGTATTCTAACAAGTGTAAAGTTTATGTTTTCTAACAAGTGTAAAATTATTATATTCTAACAAGTTTAAAATTATTGTATTCTAACAAGTTTAATTCTCTTGTATTCTAACAAGTGTAAAAATTGTTTTAGAACTATTAAAACAAAAAATTTTAATAAAATTTTAATTTCTTGTTGATTTAGTTGCGTCTTCGCATCAATTTTACATAAATTTAGAATCATTTTAACATAATTTTTTTTTAACAGTTACGTAATCTTAATTTGTTTCAGGTCTTCGAAGGAATTTCATAAAATAAAGGCAAAGATTTACAAAAAATAACGAAACATATTTTAAGTTTCTAAAATATTATTATTTATAATCAAAAAATTTTATACGAATCCGCTTCTAAACTAAGGTTTTACACTTATGTCTAAATATGAAAATAGGATAGATTATCTGAATCTCTGTTGAGAGATAATCTTAAATGCCGCAGAGCAAGTACTGAAAATTCTTTCACAAATTAATGAAAGCCATCAAAGATTATATACCACAGTTTATTTTAAATTAATCTCTTAAAAGGTTCTAGAAGCAAAGATTAAAAATTTAAAGTCTTTAAAATAAATTATTTATTAGTTAAATTAAATTAATTGATTAAAATATTGGAGTTATTCATTGACTTGTTCAAGATTTTTATTAATTTTCTATTTCTCTCTATATAAAACTTAATTTATATTAATTTTTATGCCTTCGAACGAATCTACAACATTCTGTCTATATCTCAAATAAAAATGAATTACTCTACTCTAAACTCTACTCTACTCTACTCTAAAGGTTTACTCCTCAAATTTTTTACACTGTTCTAGGAATTTTTAGCTCAATAAAAATCAAAATGCGTAATTTACACAAATTAATACATTCGAATTATTATGTGTGAATTCAAATTATTAATTGTAATGCTTATTGAAAAATATCTTAATATCTTTAGTTCAGTATCTTTTGGGCACATGTGTTTGTAATTCGTATAAATCACTTAATGTTTTTAGATCTTTTGGACACATACAAAAATATATAATTCATAAATGGCAGTCCTTGTGGTATTCTACGTACTTTTTATGTTATTCAGTTATTATTTCATGTATTTGTAATTCGCAGAAATCACATGAAATAGTTTTAAGAATTTTTTTATATAAATGCTATGCTTATCCTTTTGATAGATAATAACTGTCATTATTGATACTTCATTAGAAACGTACTATTTTAAACATTAATTTGTTTTAAAACTGTGAAATTATACCCTTATGTTGTTGCACAAGGTTTCTACCATGCAATAATGCAAACCTTAGAAAATATATTTTTAAATGTTTTATATGCATAAAAATCATTTTAACAGTATAAAAATGTACCATTTATGCATGCCAATACCCTTTTTCCTCTGCCAATAAGCAGACGCCTTGGTCTACCATGGGGCTGCTGAGCCTATAAAGAAAATGAAGAATACCTTTTTTCCCGTTCAAAAAAATGGTTATACAGCTATTAATAATATATTATTACCTGACACATTTACAAAAAGTGTGTTTAAATTACAGAAAACGGAAATCAAAAATTTTACAAAAATAGAAACTAGTAGTATTAACATTGAATTACGATGGCCAATAGTAGAAAAGAAAAAATAATGTTTCTAAGTCATGAAATTCATTTCCGTTAAAAACATTTGTAACTGCTAGTAGTAACTAATAGCATTAGCATTTAATTAAGATGGCTAGTATTGGAATAAAGGAAAATAATGTCTCTTGGACATGAAATTCATTTCCTTTAAAAACACATAATTGCAACTTGAGCTAATGAAAAAAATGTATTTTTCTTGTCCTTGGCTTTTATTGAAATATTAATGGTTTCACTTCACACAGATTTTTTGACACCCTCCCTTCCTTACCGCAAAGAACTTGAACTCCATATATATTCTGGCGTGATTGACAACTGTTATTCCTTTATCAAATCAGTAACTAACACGCTGTGTCCATAAAAAGGAATGACCTGTTTTGAAGAATATATTCATGCAGTGTGTTGATCCTTTTTGTTAATGGCCACCATAAAAGATATAAAATTCTATAATAAAATGGTAGATGATTTATCTGTTTGCCCATTTAACATGCATGGAAAGAATACGAAAATCTCTTCACCTATGATATGCTCATGCGATAAGTTAAGATGGTACAAAAGCTTTGAATTGCTTGCGGCGCTTTATATGATAACCGATTTTATGTTTTTATTTTATTAAGAGAAAGAATAAGTCGAAATTTGGAAGATATAGCTATGTGAATAGATTTCCTCATATGAACAAATATTGATGCTTTATATCAATATTTCGGATACAAAATCTTAATTGTATCAGCTTGATAGAAGTTCATTTAAAACAAAACTAGAAATGAAAGATTCAGTATATTTACTCCTTTTAATTCATTGATTTAGGTATTAAATTTTATATTTCACTCTTTCCTCCACATGGATGTTTAATGAATGGCAATATTTTACTTATCGCATAATAAATAATGGCTATATTTAATTCTGTAAGTAATCATATAAAAGATCATTAGAAGAGCACATTTAATTAAATAAATACTGTTGTAGATTTGTTTGCTATATTATGCCCTGTTAATCGCCATTAATAAGCAGATTTGCAAATCAAAATAATTCTACATGATTTCAAATTTTACATTTAAATTATATTAGATTTAAAATTAAATTTGTATACTATTTATTGTTTATTATAATTGTATATTATTTATTGTTTATATGTATATTATTTATATATTTCCATAAGCAAGGGGCTGCATCGCTGTTACTCATTTAGCACTACTCAGGGGGCATGTGTAGCTTGAAGATATGCTACGGACGTGAGTGACACTACCCCAGAATGCTCTACGAACATATTAGACCTAAAACTGCGATTTAAAGTGGATTCCGAACCACTACAAAAATCCATGGCACCGCCGGAATTCGAATCCGAAACCTGTGGTACTGAGCGCCAAAGCGCCAACCACTCCGCCCGTCAGGCCCCACAAACTTGAATATAAAAGAATAAAATGGGAATGAATGATTTAGTATAACTTTTACTGAATATTCCATTGCATAAAAACTCTCCAAAACCAACAACCAATATAAAGACACTGCTTTCAGTCTGTAAAGACTTTTTCAGGTAAAATTGGAAGGTTTTAGGTTTATTCTGATAAGTTCAATCAGTTCTTAATGTTAACATAATGATAATATTAATCTAAGCTTAGCATTCCTCAGTAAGAAATAAAGTTAGAATAGTATTATATTCAGAATAGTTAGATGAGTTCCATTTAGAGTAGTTCTTTCTTAATATTAATTATAATATGCATAATTATATAAATTTATCGGAAATCGTTTACTTTTAAATAACCAAGAATTTTCACGCTAAAAAGGGCCGAATTTAAATTAATTTTAACAACAATTAAGCCTCGTAAAATATTAAACGACGGAGCACTAAATATTTTTAAGCAAAATGTATCATTTATTTTATTTCATACATATGCTTACTCTCACAACAAAATCTTAATACCATAAAATCTTTACCAGCATAAATTAACTATATTTAATTACATAGTTACAGATTGTGAGTTATCATTATATATTACGCTTTACTTAAGTAATTTTAATGTAATGTAAGAATGTTATGTACAATAATGTAATTTTAATGCAATGTGATGTAATAATTATATTTACTAAAACTTTTATATAATTATATTATTATTGTATAAACATTTTAACAATAGTATAAATATTACTTTTAAATTTAAATTAACCTTCTCTCTTTAAATGAAAAATGTGGTTTTAAAAAGTTTTGCTACTAATATTTAAATCCTTTTAACTCCAATCATTAATATTTTTGAATTGTTTTTTTTTGATAGGGTCAATTAGTCAATGTTTTTTTTCAATGCGCACTAATGTTAATATTTGGATGTAAGTGAATAATGCTTCTGAATACTGTATGAAGCGTGTCAAGATGCATTTAGCATAGCGTGAATCTATGGAACGCATGGATTATTCTATACATGATTATGGTTTAACATTTTACAGGATAAACTGGAGCTTGTAGGTAATGAATTCTAGGCAAGATCTTGACACTGATAGGAAACATTTCATGAATGCATTATAAAGGTTCTTAGTTTAAATATTTTTTGTGTTTTAAAAGCTTATCGTATAATTATGGAAATTTTTCCAATTCTACTAGCATTCGTAGAATTTGAAGGGAAAGACATGCATTAGTTCATGTTTATCCAATTTTTACATATTTCACCAATTCCATTTTTTTACTGTTATTATTTTAAGAGTTACGAATATCCAGAAATAAAAATGAATGTAAGCACATTTTTTTCATAATTGCTTCTTATTTAATTTGTTGTATAGTAGAATAACATTCGAGATAAAATTTCCCAAACATATTGCATATATATATATAAACTCATGTTTGTGAAAATTGCAACACCATGAAGGACTCACGCTAGTGAGATGAAATTTTCAGGAAATGCAAATTAGTGCATGATATGCAAATGATTAGAATTTCAAATCCGTAGCTCATGCGTATGCTGAGCAGCGCCCTCTGAACGGCGGATGGATCCGAATAAATAGACGGCTGTAGCGAGGAGTGTATGGTTATCTGCTAGTGGTAAAAGTTAGCTCAATCGTTACTTATGGCTCTTCGACGAAAGAGCGCGCGAGATTTTAACAACTTACAGAGTTTGAACGGGGAGAATCATCGGCCTTCGTGAAGCTGGATTGTTTATCGTGCAGTAGCAGCACAGTGCATTTTTATGATAAGATCATTATTATGCACAACATTATTTTATTAATGAAATAAAAATTAATATAAGTACATTTTCAAAATAAAGGTGATAAAAATTCAAAACTTGAAAATGTATTTCGATTAAAATATTAAATAATTATCTATATATCTATTATTTTGAAAAGGTTATTTTCACATTATCTATCGATTAATGTAAAAATAACCTTTTCAAAATAAAGGTGATTAATAAAAATTCAAAACTTGAAAATATATTTCACCCGAATATTAAAGTTAATTAAAACAAAAAACAAGATTTAAATAATATTTTAATGATCAAATCATTTTTATGTGCAACTTTATCTTATTAATGTAAATAAATGTACCAAAATTGTTGAGTTTTAATCTAGGCAATTTAATTATCTTAAATAAAATCTCACTGTAATTTAAAGTATTCGCGACGCAATAATTAATTAACATGCAATCTTAATAAAACACTTTCTGTGACGATGAAGAAATCACCCTTTACAGAATATTAAATTAACTTCTAGATAAGCTAAGTTTAGAAATTTGAGTAACTTCAACAATCGCCTTGAAGTTTCCAACAATAATATTTACTGAAAGTCGGTTGAAAATGTATAATAAGCCTGTCAACAAGGGGAAACGATTCTTGAAGATGTGTTTAAGATTAGATTTTCAACATCTGACATATTTAATTAAAAACCTGTGAAAATATGTAAAATACAACAAAACGTCAAAGAAATTAAGTGATACATTTCGGTCTATTTTCAGATACATTTTAAGTTCAACCGAATATATATAACTTGCAGAAATTATTAAGTAAAGTTCATTTTAATAGAATTGCATCTCTGATATCCATACTAATCTTAAATTTTCTATAGAAAAACCATAGTGAAGAAATTTACGGGATTAGCTTTGTTGATGAAGTATATACCATTTTTTTCTTCTAATACAGCTGGCAAATAGACCGTGATCTTCGGCATAAGGGCTGCGCTGATGTTACTCACTTTGCATTACCCAGGGGGCGCGTGTAACTTCATGGTAAGCTACGGACGCGGAGTAACAATGCCCCCGCAGTGCTCTACGATCCTATTAGGACCGGGACCTACGGCTTAAAGTGGATTCCGAACCACTACAACACCCATGGGCAAAGTCGGGATTTGAACCCGATACCTGTGGTACCGAACGCCAGAGCGCTAGCCATTAGGCCCCTGAAATATATACCAATTCAATCAAGATATTCAAGTTAAACTAATTAGAATTAAAGAAAGTTTGTTTTATGTTATTCATTACATGTTATATTTATTTTTTCATAAAAATGTCCAACGTATCCATTTAATAAATCATTCAAATGAAATTATTTATTTATTAAATTTCTGCAGTAATATACATTGTAATTTTTACACCGTGAAAACCGTAATAAAAAATGTGAAATTTAAATAAAATGCACAATATATTGGGATTTGCAAATGATTAGCAATTCAATGCAGAGTGTCTGTTTGAAAAAGAAATATTGTAGTGTGGGTTTCTCATATGGAAATCGCATTTGCACTTTTGTTGCCTGCGTAAAAGTCTTGTTACGCCTCGCGTAAAAAGAGGGTCTACCAGCATATATCATAATTTAATAATGGCATAATCGTGGCATTCCGGAATTATAATATATAGTCCTGTGATATAGCTATTCGTATTGGTCGAGATTACATGATTGTCATTAGAATATGGAACCAATGACTAGTGATTGTTTAGAATATGTAACAACTGACTAAGCCCTGTAGAACTAAATTAGGGATCGTACAGCCACATCACGCACTCTGAAACAGTAACTTGAGTTGTTTGTGGGATGAAAAGTGATATCATGTTCAGTTTGAAGACTTCTACACGGACTGCCAAAACGAAGACCATTGCTATGACTTCCCTTGACACTGCAACAGAGAAACGTACACCATACTGTAAAATTTAACGATGCACAGAAGTGGCGTCAGCTCATATTTTCATATGAATCCCGGTTCTGTGTACTTTATCATGATTAGAATGTCCAATTGGAATGATCATTGTCAGATTGCTTTTGACATTGTCATGCGATCCAGCACTTTAAATGATGATAAGGGGTAAATGGAAAATGCATTCCTTCCAATTCTTGTTCTGTAATTTGAACGACCATCGTTACATTTCTAATCTATTAAAGTCCTGACTGTGCCCTATCTTAAAGGCCTTTATGATACTACCTTTCAACGGGACAATCGGCAAAAGCATGTTCCCCTTGCTGTGCAGCTTACCTCAACAGAGGGAGTTCGATTACTCCCAGGCCAGCACTTCCTATAGACCTTTCACCAAATGAGAACATTTGGTAAATGGTTGTTGAGACAGGAGCCCATCTATCACTAGTCAGTGCAATTAACGAAATATAAAGTAACAACTACTTCGAATACAGTACCTTATCTAGCATTCCAAATTCTGTTCGATGTGATACTCAGCCAGATTAGAATTGTTCCCAGAAGATTGTTGTTCTGGCTACTGAATACTGCATGCTCTCATATTCATAAATCAATATCTTGATTTCTGTTTGCTCTCAAATTCATAAGTCAAGAACTTAATTTCTACTTGCTCTCAAAATTATCTGTAAATATAATCATGCCTTAATCCCGTCATATTGTATATGTTTAATAAACATGATTTTGTTAATTCTTTTCATTCCTGATTAAGTAATAATAATGGCAAGCAGTATATTTATGTCTAAATATTGTTCTTGAATTATTCTTCATTTAATATTAATTATTAATTCAATTTCATCTATTGTAAAATAGTTTTAAATATAATATTAAAAAAAAGCATTTATTTCATGATGAGCTAAGATTATTGCAGGTTCGCAGGACAATGATTATTAATTAATCCATGGTAAATGATTATCACTGAAATATGTATTGTTTATTTATCATTGATTTCAATATTTATTAATGTATTAAATTCGTCAGTTCACATATTCAACGGAATTAGTTGAAAAAAAACTGTAAATGATTTTTCCATCAGTTCATTAAGGTTCCTATAAAAAAACCGATAAACATATTGAATAAGTTTTTAATACATCCACCAATATTAAGTTATAAAAAATTTATAAATATGTTGTTGTTGTTAATATGACTTTTTGGAATTCAGTACATGCAAATCTGACCACTTACCGTAGAAACAAAAAGAAGAATAAACAAATCAAAATTACAAAGGAAATGACCAATTATTCTTAACAAAAACGACCAAAAGGTCTAAAAAACAGTTAAAAACAAGTTAAATATTTTAAGGATAAAAATTTTAAAAAACTAGAAGCGGTATAGTAAAAGTACATGCGATCAGGACATGTCTTCTCTGGCCCTCCAGTAAGGAGAACACAAATCACCATTCTGTTGTAAGTTAGAGTCCAGTCCCGAACAAACAAATAGATGTGTCTTATTCATTTTCTCTGTCTTACACAAAACACATATATCTGAGTTCACAATCCCTAGTTTGGCCAGATGTTTTGCCAGACAGTTGTGTCCAGTTCTTAATCTAAAATGGGCAAAAGCCTCTTTGCGAGTTTTTTCCACTAATTTTTTCAGTCATCCCCAATTGTCTCCCAGACTTTTCCTTTGGAGTTAAAAAAATAATTCATTAATATACGATGACTTAATTTTGTCCCATATAGTTCTCCTAAAAGAGTCAAGAGAAATAGGACACTGTTCAGGAGCTTCTTTTGTTCCTTTTATTATTAAATTACAAATATATAAAGCTTAAAAATGAATATATAGAGCATAGTGTAGAGTTTATATGACTTTTTTGAATTCAGTACATGCAAATCTGACCACTTACCGTAGAAACAAAAAGAAGAATAAACAAATCAAAATTACAAAGGAAATGACCAATTATTCTTAACAAAACGACCAAAAGGTCTAAAAAACAGTTAAAATTATATGCATACCTAAAAAGTTACAGTAGTATTATATCAAATATATATAGATATACTATATTCTCATACAAGAATTTCAAAAAAGTAAAGAAAATAAGGAATGAAAGGAATAAGAAAATTAAAAGGAATAAATTCGAAAGGAAGGAATTTGAAATTAACAATTAAACACGAATGGCTATTTATTTTTAAATTACATCTTGAATGCACAAAGGTGAAAAACCTCCATTATAAGGTAAAAATCTCTATCTAAAGAAAAGACTCTCCTATTTTTAATTGTTATAGATTCTCAATACATATTGCTAATTACTACGGATTTTATTGAATTTTAGATCATTTGCATATTGAATTTGTAAATAAAATACATTTGTACATTATAGAGTATCTCTTACAGAAATATGTTACAATAAATTCAAATAAAACAGTTCTTTTTTAAACCATGCAGCTGAACTCTTATGTTGAGATCTATAGAGTAGACATTGATGTAAAAAATATATTTGGAAAAAAAATATTTTCAACCGCAGAAAAACAGCTCAAAGAATATTTGGGGTACATATTTTAGGTTTTTGAGAAAATAAAGAATTCATTCACAAGCATCCAGTTTCTGAATAAAAATCTCTGAAATATAAGTTCCTGAGGCATATACATTCAAATAAAACTCAAAATCTGAATGTACAAAAGTTTGTATGCAAAATATTTATATCAAATGCTATGCTATGTAAATATACTCCAGGATACTTTTTCGGACAAAAATATATTTAATATTCAGTAACAGGTAGCAAAACAGTGTTGCTTCGTGCAAAATATATATTTATTTCCTTTTACTTTCAAACATCTTTATCATAAAAACTTTATGCATTGGCATAATTTAAATGAATCGACAAATTTAATTAAGTTATTTCTTTATTTTATTAGTTATTTCTTTTTTTTTTTTAGCATTAAAAGTCAAATCTAACTATAACATAGGGTTACAGTAAATGAATGAAACTTGAAGACAAACTCGTTTCGTGATACAAAGTTTTGATGAAATAACAGTTATGAGAATAACAGTTTGAATTCAATTCGATTTTGAAGTGAGACAGCCTGTCGTCAGAAAATAAACTAAATATATGATTACGATATTCTGGAACAATCTCCAATGCTTAAACAGTTTTTCCTCCCATGATGTTCTCCGTTTTCAGAGGAAAACTGCGAATGAGAGTTTCCATTGCAAGACAGAACAAAATTCGTCTTTTCTTCCTCTGTCTGCAATACTCTCAAGTGGGCTGACTTATCAGACTCATATGAAAGGAAAAGATATTGAAACTCTAAAACTTATGCATTTTGAGCAAATATTATCCTTGAAAAATAAAAAAAATAATAATCTCTGTCTACGAACTTCTTCAAAGGAAAAGGCTGCCAATTATACGCTTCTTCGTCTGTACCGTTTTTTTTTCTCCTCGAACTCTGCTTCTACCAGAGGTTGAAGTAGGAGTCGGGATCAAGGAGTCGAAAAATCGACGAATCGACTATCAACTCTTTTATAAAAAATTGTTAATTTTCCAAAAATTCTAGGACTTTATGTTAAAATTAAATAATAAAGAGGCAGTTCAATTGTACACTTCAATAATATAGTAGCAAAGACAGTTTCTGCTTTTAGCAGCATACCAAGTAAGTGCTAAAAGACTTTCTCGGCTATTGAGAGAGATCTTGATGAGACAACTAAAAAGCTATCTTGAATCAAAAATCTAAGAAGACCTAATATAAGCTATTCTAGTATTAAAAAAAATAAGATTTACAATATTACAAATATAGTACCTGCAAGCTTAAAATATGCAATTTTTTTAGTCTATTACAATTTGGTGCTATTTTTTTGTAAGCAAGGATATATTTTAAGTTACTACAAATACTACACCTTTAAAGATGCAAAAATACTTTCAAAAATATATGAACGATATGTATTAATAATAAATAAAAATAATAATAATATATAAATAAAAATATATATTGCTGCAAAAAAATATAAATACTAAATAAATATACCTCTTAGTCTCTTCACTGACACGAATTTTTATATGAATATATAATCCAAAAATCAGGAAACACTTAATAAGCTCTTTACAAAATATGATTTTTAACTTTACTTTCTATACGTAAAACTTTATACTTTATTCGTTCTAACTTTCTTTTCTTTTTTTCGAAATTACATCTTTTGATATTTTGAAAAATATGTATAGTAATAAGTACGTTTTATAACTCACATGATACAGTGGTACTACTGCACGCTAGCTATAGTTCAAGAGTTCTATTTCTGCAGGTTTAGCTACAACCCCTGATGTGAAAAAAAGAGAAGACTCGATTTAAATCGTTACAGAATTCTCACATAGACACTCAAAGTGCCTGCTTGAGTTTTTAGAGCTTTCTCCTATACGACACGTAAATCTGATTAATTGCATTTAAAAATCCTCCCTGAAGACATTACTATCTTCACAATCATTAGGAAGAACGTTTGAGATACTGAAATGATGTTACACATTATACAATGGCTAAAGAATTCAAAACTTCATGAAGGAACCTGAAAACGTTTATTCCCTGGTTAAAGGTGTAGATTTTCCCTGCTTATTCCTCGAATTTTGGCTAAACTTAGCATCCTTCAGTAAGAAAAATTACAATTTATTTCTTAAAATTTAGAATAATTCGTTCTAACTCCAGAATAACATATCCATATTATTTATTTATAACTTTTATATAGTAGTCCTTTAAATTAATCTGCAATGTTCTTTTTAAAAACCAGAACTTCCATGCACGAAAATTAACGTATTTAAATTAATATTTGGACTCTAATTAAAGCTCGGGAAATACTAAACTGATGATGGAGCATTAAATATTTTAAAGCAAAATTTATAATTTATTTGATTTCATACATATACTTACTCTCAGAAAAAAAATTACAATAGAATAAAACTTTGAAAACATAAATTAAATATATTTAATTACTTAGTTAAATATTTAAGTTGTCATTATGGAAATATTAAACTTTTTGTTAAGTTTTTTTTTTAACATTTATTAGCAATTTTATATAATTATATTCTTATTCTATAAACATTTAACCAGTAGTGTAGATATTTATTTCAAATTTAAATTAACCTTCTCTTTGATCAAAATATTTGATTTTTAAAAGAAGCTTTTCTTACTAATATTTAACTCATTTAATCTTCAACTATTAATTCTTTTGAAAATAATTTTAAATACTTTTACATGAAAAAAAAAAAAATGCTTTTACATATTGTGGTCATCAAAGCGGTTGACATTGTTAAAGATTGAATTGAAATTGATGTCATTAGGGGGAAATATTTAATTCGGTTAATATGGCATACCTCTATCCTAAATGAGACTGCAATTAAGAGTGAATTTGTGAGAGCAATGGCATGAATAGGATGCATCAAATAATTCCGTGATGTTTCTCCAAATAGAAGATGGGGCAAAATAGTAAAAACATTTATGAAGTCTCTATCAAAAAGTTAATAAATTAGTTATTTAATGTATTATTTATCTTTTTTTATATCTATGTAATAGTGAGTAGAACTTCAAAAACTTGTCTATTTCACAATCTGTTACAATAATATATACTTTAGGGCCTGATGATCGAGTAACTAGAGCCCTGGGGTAGGTGCCACAGGCTTCAGGCTAGGTCTCCGGCTGTGCCATGGATGCTTGTAGTTGCTCGGAATCCACTATAAACTGTAGGTCCTGGTCAAATATGACTGTGGAGAGTAAGGCTGACAATCCTACCCAGTAAAAAATAAAGCATCCCCTGTCTCGAAATCTGCCAGTAGACAGGTGGCCTTGACCTACTATAGTCTGTAGCGCCAATGAAGAGGAGTATGTATTGTATTATGCATAATATATATTCTGTAACTATAAAATAAAAAAACAGACTTACTACATCGGCGTTGCTATTGCTTTTTTGTTATAATTACCTCACTGTCCAACAGAGGGAGTATAAAAAAAAACTTTTTAAAAGGGTCAACAGTCAAATACGTTTAGAATATCCTATTGAATTTTATTCAAGATATACCACTATTCCCATTCAAAACTATTTTCTATTTTGAAACTAATTCCGTTCCTCTTATTTCAGTAATAATTTTCAATCAGTGAAATAATAAACTTCGCAAAAAGTAGGTTATGCAACGTTTGTATTGTTCGCTAAAAAGATGACAATTTTATTCATAGGTAGCTGTATTTATGCATTGCATTACGGCTTTCGTTTAACTACTACAGAGCAGACGCTTTTTCTTAATTCTTCAGACAGCGCACAGTTACCTCGGATCACTTTCCTCCATTGTTGAAGTCACGTTCCTACCATTCAGCTCGTAACTACTTCAGTTTTGTTTTTTTTTTCTCTTGGTACTTTTTATGTTTAAATTGACATATCAGTACTAGAAAGCTATCAGGTGTGTTGTTGGAAAAATATACGTCTGGGTAAATCCCAATGGAAAAATATTGCAGCCATTCCGTTAATGCGATGGGAATTCTTCAAGTTCTTCAAGCAGACAAATAATGAAAAAGAGATTGTGATTATAAAGTAAGTCTGCATTAGAATTTTCAATAATTGTTGACTCTGTACAATATTCTACAATGAAATTTGTTTCAAAAGGAATTTATAAGATATTATCTACCATATACCTAGAAATGCAACTTTGATCCGTATGCATGCTTAAGACATTTTGTGTGGGTTTTTTTTTTTTTTTTTTTTTTTTTTTTTTTTTTTGTAGAATGTTTTAACACATTGGAAAGAGAAGGGTTCAAATGTATATGTAGGTGAAAATATTTCTAGACATCCTTTGCAATTTCAAATTGATTTATTATTAATGTACCTAATACCATAATAGTTTGAAAAAATTCATAAGGTAGAAACTTTTTTTAAAAGTTTTATAAAAGGGTTAAAACTTGTAAGTTTAATTTATAGAAGAAATTTTATCATGATAAATATTTAACGGGGTATATATATTTTTTTTCTCATTGGGACAGACTGTTTGCATTTCGTGTCTTGGATGAAAATAAAAGTAGAGAAAATTTTTAGATTGCGAGATATCATGTGGCAAATAAAATTTGATAACTTTATTTCAAATATATTTTGAAGATTTTTTTTTTTCGAATGTTTCATCATTTTTGCAAACTTCCTGATTTTAAATAAACTTTATTCTTTTGCAAGTTTAAACTAAAAATTCTAATTCCTAAATATTGCATTTAATGTAAGCTAATGTAATGTTCACTAATGTAAGCTTAAGAAATAATAAGGAAGAAACTTTTTTTCTTAAACCATATTTGAAAAACAAATAATACTTCATGATATATGAAAAAAGAAATTTCATTTTGATGAATGAATATCTAATTGGATATATGCTTACATCCATAAGAATTAAAACTCATGTCTAAGAAGAAACGTAAAAGCATTCTGCTTACTATTTAAATTTAAGAAACTTTTAATATCTCTGTAAATTTACCTATAGCAATTTCTGATTAGAAATAATTTCAATTTAAAACAATATCCAATTAGATATTCATTTATCAGAATGAATATCTAATTGGATATATGTTTACATCCATAAGAGTTAAAACATGGTTTTTTTTCATGTCTGACAAGAAACGTAAAAACATTCTGCTTACCTTTTAAATTTAAGAAACCCTTAACATCTCTGTAAATTTACCTATAGCAATTTCTAGTTAGAAACAATATCTAATTGGGTATATGTTTCCATCCATAAGAATTAAAAAAACAGACTGTTTTTATCTTGTCTTAGAAGAAATGTAAAAAATTTCTGCTTACTTTTTAAATTTAAGAAACTCTTAACATCTAAATTTTACCTATAACAATTTAGCTATCAAGAAATCTCCATTTTAATATAGTGAAAAACAAAATAAGATAGGGTAAGCAGATAAGGTAGAATAAGTCTACTTCAATAAATTTTTATTTATTTATTTATTTAAAAGCCAGATTATTGAGGAGATAAATCAGATCTTGAAACGTAAAAATTGTTGCATCCATAACTTTTGTCAGAAATTATTAAAAACTTTCGAAATAGAATATTTAAAGGACTTTTTAAACAAAAATTAATTACAATTATGTTAAAAATGTGAAACAATATTGGAAAGAATTAATAAAGACTTCATATCAGACATTGATATTTTAACAAGTTTGTCAAAAGAAAAAAATTACTACTATTAAGACAATATGGTAACTAAGTTATATGCTGATATTCATTATAAATTAACTTTATATTCTAAGAAATGACTAACATAGAATTTCACTCTTTTAAAAATTATACGTTATATTCTGATTGCTGTGCTTTTTCAACTTTTTTAGACTAGAGAGACAGAATGATTTGCATCATCATTTTATATAATCTCAGTTTAAAGTCTACATACTTTTATTAAATCCATACAAAAACATCATTATTGTAAAGGATCATTAAGTAAGTTTTAAAAATGTTTTCCCTTGATAACGGCTCAAATTTTACTTCTGTGTGTGTGATAATGGTCGCAATAATATTGAAAGAAATGAATAATTATGACTAATTTCATAGTCTGAAGAATATTTGTTCAGGTGTGTGCCAAATAAGCAAAAAATATATACGATAAATGAAACTTCAATAACACGTATGCTTTGATAATTATTAAAAACTTACTTGGAGTGTCTACACGCAATCAGGAATCATAGGCAGCATGTATAAAAATTGTATACATGTTCTGAATGATATTCCATATTCATTAGGATATTCATCTTCCACGAAATGAATACCTAATATATATTTATCTCTAAGCAGAAACATATTTTAAGTACACATATTTTATAAATATCCTTACTTATTAATATAAAATGTATGCATTTTTTATTAAAACGTTGCATACTCTATTTTTCTAATCTCTAATAAAAATATGATTATCACGCTATGTTTCAATAGGCTAGATAGAATATACATATTTTTAAAAGAAGACTTTCTGCTTCGACTTCCATAAAGCCGGAGTACAAAGTTGAATATTTTTAAAGGATTTTAACAGGTTAATCACATATTACTATAAAAATTATATTGGAGCGGTTCATTTCAGTGAATTTTGTCATTTAAAAGTTTCATTTTTAATTTAAAAGTAATTATTTTTATTCTACACTAGTATTTTCTAGTATTAAGACTATTGGTCCCAAAAAAATTAGTTTTAAATTTACCAAAGTTTATCAGTCATATGAATTTATAATACAAATTTACATTTATTACTTTCACTTCTTTTTATTAAAACATATATTTTATTTTGCTAATTTTAAACCTGGAAGAAAATATTTCTAATTTTGTAAGCAGAAATTTGCCAAGTATATTCCTAAATAGTAGATATTCTGACTATACTACATCATTTTAATAAAATTATAACAGTTCACGTTAATAAAAATCATTTATTATAATTTGAAGCATAATCCTTGCAGAAAATAAATATATTAATTATGTTTAAATTATTAAGGCCAGTGCCGTACGTAAGATTTTGGAACTATCCAATACCATTTCTTATTCGTTACGTGGAAAAATTTGTACCTGAATAAGCAAGTGAGTGGTTAAGATTTGCTAGTGTAAATCCACCTTGACCATGTTTCTCCAAGAAATTTTTAAAGGAATTCATGCCATAGAACTTTGATATTCTCTAATAGATCCAACAAATTCAAGTTTGAAATTGAATGAATTCTAATATAATACAGTATATTGTAAAATAAATTGAAATCATTCCTTGTGTACTTTAAATTTAAAAATTGTGATAAGTACTTTTCCTGTTAATTATTTTTACTTATATTTTTTATGTTAAAGATGAAGATCTGTAGCACTTTTGTGAGATGAGTTTAGATTAGTAAAAACTTTTTTTTTTTAATGTAATCAGTGTTTGATGCTCAGTGGACATCTCTTGTAAAAAAATATATTTGAAAGCCATTGAAAATCTGGCAACTAGGCACAGACCTGTTTTACAATGTCCTGTCTCTACAATTATAAGTATTTTTGAGATATTTATTAAAGTATTTTTGATTCATATTAAGCAAACTGATAATTGTTTTTAATAACAAACAAAGATAAAAGACAAAGCGTTTTTTCGGTTACGAGAAACTGAAGACATTGTTTCTATCTTGAAATTCATTGTAATCCTTTTACTAAACTATGTTAGTTTAGACTTTAGTACATGTTTGTGAATTTTTAACTCAGAAAATGAGGGAATGAATCCATTTTAATTGATCTTGAAATTTCATTTTATAAAATACACATCAGCTTTTTACTGTTTCTTTAATATTAAGAATTTCCACTGATTTGTGAGAATTAATTATTGAATGTCATAATCCCCTGTGTGCCCCCCCCATAGCAAATATACCAAAAAAGTAAATTTAAAAAAAAAATTCATATTCTTTAAATACTGATTAGTAAAATAATACATTTGAAATCTAAATATTATTTAAAATATATGGTAGTTCTCAAATTCATTTGAATTGTGAACCATTGTTCTTCATTTATTAACACCATCATTCATAAAAAACCTGTGAAGTTCTCCTTTAAAGGAAAGTAGAATGCTAACTTGAATGGCAAACTAATAATATATAAGTTGTTAGGATTATACTTGCACAGAATTTCTTAAATTAGAAAAATATTATTAATTAAAACTAAGTGACAAAAAATTAAGTGGCATATATTATCAACATATAATTGATAATATATTGATCATCAAACTACATAAAACTGTCTTACTGAGACAGAGCATTGTGCTTGCAATATCACTATTTCTTGCTCAATATCTTACTTCTATATTCAATTTCATTACATCTTTTTTTTTTTTTACTTTTACTAAGGAGTTATCTAAGTGGACCATTAATATAAGGGACATCATATTTGCTTATTATGACAGACATCATATTTGTCACGCAAATATGAGTTTTACACGAATGACTATAATTTCTTCTTTTTATAAAGAGGATGTGCTGAATCTTATTTGCAGTGCCAATTCAAAATTCTACTCCACTCGATGAGAAAAAAAAGAACTGAAAAAGTAATAGCAAGATAAATAAAAGAAAATCCATTCTGTATGAAACGATCAATTAGTTGAACATCATATATCATGGAATTTTAAAAATATGTTCAACACATTAATATAATGTGGAATGTTAAGAGTGCACTTTTTAATGAAAGTAGAATTTCAATTACTGACTTATCTATATTGTGAGAAAATTCTAATTGCATTTTAATCAGTGGTTGAGATGATTTAATATCATGTGCAAAATTTTCTTTGGATGATTTGCTGTTCCTTTTTCTATAAAATCAACATGAATTACCTTATTTGATGTATACAATAAAAGCATTAGTCATGATTCTCAGAATTGTATTTACAGAATATGGATTTTTAAATTGGTTTTTGTTGCTGTTTCCCAGATAAGGTAGCCATAGATCAGAAGATCTCAGAATAGATCTTTTTATACAAATAGGATTTATTTGCTTTGGGGCAAGGTATATATTTCCACAAACATAATACATAAACATTTTTTTAAACGTTTTCAGTTAAATTTAATTTCTAAAAGTAAGTTTCTTTTTCCAAAATAGTACTTTCCACAATTTAACTCCACAATTCCAACTCACATAAGATTGAAAACTGCGCAGATGACGCCTGAAAGGTTTAATTTTTTCCTTTTGTAAACATAACGTCATTTGTTTTGTTGGTTTTCATTTTGATTCTTCAAAGACAAAAGACATCTCCTACAAAAACTTCAGATATCTTTGAAAGTTTTTGAAAACAACACGTGGGTGATAAGCTCAGACCAAGGACGACGAATCATCTGCAAACAGACTTATATTGATCTTGACATTACGAGGAAATTATAACGTAAATAGAAAATGTATTAGAGAATTGAGAACACTGCCTTGGGGATCAGAAGCTGGGAGGCATCCATATCGGGAAAAATCATTTTTAATTCAGTCTATAAATTTCCATTTTCTAGAAAAATTTGTCTAATTTCAATAAGATTATACAGTGGAATGAGATTGTGTACTCATATGCCTGAAACTACTTAAGTAGGCAGTAAGCAGTAAAAAGAAATAGGAACTCCAAAAGAAGAAAAGGAGATTGGCTGATGAAAAAGCCCATTTCAACAAAAAATTTTTATTTTACAAAGATTGTAGAATAACGACTTACTCTAATCTAAAGCAGAACTATATATAAAATCTCAACCTAAATATAAAAACATATTGTATATGGGCTCCTCAAAAAGAGTGTTATCATCTGTAAACTGTACAGATGAGAGTGACCCCCACAATCCTCTAAGATTGCATTGATAGGTTGGATCAACTAGTCGATTGTGGTTTAAAGCAAGTCAAACATTCATGACAGTATTTAACGACAAAGATTTCTGCATATAATAAGCCAAAATTTTATTAACATGATAAAAAAAATGACTGATCCATCACACAAAAATTTTATATGAAAATATTTTACAATAATTATAGTAAAAGAATGAATAATTACTGTAACAGGTAATGTGTTTCGAAATTCAAATTCTTTCATTTTCCATTAGTCATTACCTTATTCTAATAACATTCATGACCTTTATTCTTCATTTTTCAAAATTTCCAAGGCAACTGGAAATTATTTTCGCCGGCGACCAATTCATTAACATACAAACAATTATCTATATCTTCAATTTAGTATGAAGATCCTTACAGAATTTTTCGATAGCATATTTGAACCTGTATAGGCTTAGGCATTTACATATTTCTTCTTAATTGATTTTTATGATTACTAAATTAGTAAAAAAGAAATCTAATTCATCTATATATATAGCATTTGTACCTAAATATATATATATATATATATATATATATATATATATATATATATATATATATGTTGTACAAATGCTTTTTCACTGACATTTAAGAATTAAGTTGTCTTCAACTATGGTAGGTAAACGAATCTAATATCTTAAATTTAAGATGTCCATATTCGAACGAAATTGTAAAAATATCAAACACAAAACACCTCTTTAGCAGTTAACAATTTTGGTTTATGCATCGCTTGGTGCGATGGAAAAAAGGTTGATTTGAAATTTACTAAAAAATAAAATAACATTAGAAAATGTATGTATTTAAACTACTTATATCTATTCATAAGAAAGAATATTTCAGTTAAATGTCACAGAACATGTATGGAATGTGTTGTGTCCTTGTGGGAAGTGTTCGTACACATCCCACAAGGATATAACACATTCCACACAGAAGAAACAACATAAAAACCTTTTAGAAAAATTATCTGAAAGGAGAAGTAAAAAAAAAAAAAAAAATCTATATTTCAAATTTGAATAAATATCTGTAAAAATCGCAACTGTATAAATTTGAAAAAATAAATTAAATTGGTTTAAAAAAACTTTAAACAATTGAAATTTTAAATGTTCATCTTATTTTACAGACCTTTTATCCATATTAAAAAAAAAATGAGTTATTAGACGAATTTAACTCCCCATAAGAATGCAGGTGATTCCGAATTACAGTGTAATGTCTTGAACGGGATTAACAAAGGTGTGGCTGACAATTGGGCTTTAGTGTTTTGCTAAGAGTCATGAAAGATACTAAATCATTTTAAATTCCTAAGACATTGACTGACTGTTGATGAAACAGAGTTTAGTTAAAACTCATGCACTAAATATAATTTACAAGGGACCACAGAGTTAAATGTTATATAGTCAAATTTATATTAACTGACAAGGCTTTCCTTAAACGGTATCAATAAGTTTTGGTCCATTATGATATTAAATAACCGAAATATTCAAAAAATGTAATAAGTAATAATTAAAATATCTTTAATTTTATAATATTTTTATGTTTAATAATGTTTTACAAATATATTCAAGCCTTATAAAACAACAAAAGAAGTAATTGCTGAATTCTAACCAAACTCGTATGCAAATATGGTTCGATGCAACCAGTTATTGATTACATTTTGGTGGCCAATCAATGAATAGCTGGAACTCTACAGATGAGAATACGAATAAAAGTGAAAAAAACAGAACTTTCATTCAAATTCGATATCGTGTATTCATTTTGACAATACCAACATCTCATCTACGGGTTCGTGTAGAGTATAAGACTATGTCACCATTAGAGAAGGGAAATTCAATTACACTAAAAGAAGCAGGGCGTTAAATTAATCGACATTTGGGTTAAAGCGTTTCCACTATTCGTTGATATTCGCAGGAATGGTAGAATCGAGTCAAACCACGATGTCAAGTAGAAAGCGGTTGATTAGAGAGACTGTAGAACACGAGAACAGGGCGATTGCCCCAGCGGCTCTCATGGCACCTGATTTGTCAAATTAAACCAACCGACGTGTACCCGGGACGCCATAGACCGTAAGAACAATTAATAAATGATTAATAAATGGGGCTGTGCTCATAGTGACCACTACGATGATTACTACACACTTGGGCACGCTGATAAGTACGTTTTCAGAGGTTTTTGGGTTCGCTCTACTGGAAATACAAGTGACTGCAGTAAAATTGCCTCCACAAGTAAGTGCAGCCAACTCTAAAAATCAATGATAAACCGGATAACAGATTGCAAAAGTGGACGAACGCCTAATTAATTAACACGCTTTATCTCCTGAATAAAACATTTGATGACTCTAATACTTTAATTATTTCTTTACTTTAATGGTGATTTCCTTTAATTTTTACTTAACTTCTATGATGATTTAGTTTAATTTTTACTTTACTTTCCTTTAATTATCATTTTAATATTTTTTTTAATTTAAAATTTTTGTTTTGATTTTATTTAGTTTTTACTTGAAGTTTAAGATATTTAATCGTTTTTTTCTACATTTCTTTTTATTTAATTGTTATTTTCTATTGCTCAATTACGTAACTATTTTATCAAATAATAAAAAACTACATACACTGATTTTCGTTCCAGTAGGCTTGTTATAGATTGATTTGTCGCTCTACAGTCATTTTCGGCACACTTTTAGATTAATCAGACCGGGACCTACATTTTAACGTAGATTCCGAACCAATAACAAACATCCATGCCACTGCTAGAATTCGAACCTGAAGCATTTGATACCAAAGTCCAGAGCGCTCATTCCAACAGATTATTTCCTTGGTGCCTCCTTTTTTAGAGCGTATTTTGCAAATGAAAGTTATTTTACTTGAAATATAACGAATTTCACTTAAAAGCAATCAGCTATTGAAAAGCAGTTGTAAATATTCATCAAACGATTATTTCATTGTTTTCATCAAAGTTAAAAAATTAAATACAGAAGTACTGAAAAAAATTTCATAATCTTTGTAATTTTACCATAATCATTTATGACAGTTTAATTTATCAATATAAATAACCATAAACTTTTCTGAAAGATCTTTAAATTGGCGACTGAAGGATGTTCAAAATTAAATTTCCTAAACTACTTTTTGTTTATTTTTTGAAATCTTTTCAATTTTTTTTTTCTTGCCATCAATAATTTGCTGAATTGAAATGCCAAAAGCAATATAATGCATCTGTCAGTTCTTATTCTTTTTATAAACGAAGGAATAAATTATTTTAAATATATAGCAGCATTATTTATTCTCTTACAGGAAAACTTAAATAAAAATATGTTTTTCTGCAACAATAATAATTAATGGTAATCCACCTGGTGGCCAAATAATAAGTAAACGTTCAGATGCGTGAAAGGTTCGAATCTGCTGAAAGAGTATGCCTAAAATGTCTTTTGTCTTCCATATAAGTTGCTGGTCTGTTTTTTTGGCAAACTTTTTTCTTGCTAACACCCACTAAGGATTAAGACAAGACAAGTTTCACCTGACAGGAAGGGGGAGTTAGATTGAAAGATGGTTTTGCTAGAAATAAGGATTCCATCAAACTTTGATAGATAGAGGAAAGAAGGGGAAATTGTTTTGGCATTAAAAAAATTACAGGATTAAAAAGTACCACAAAAGATAGGACAGGGTATTAAAAGATTTTTTTTTTTTTTTTAAATTCGATATTTAACAAAAACAGCAATATATTAAAACAGACATTTCTTCAACATCTGATTATTTTTTAAATAATAAAAATATCGTAAAAATTTAATAGATGATTTTTAAAGAATTTAAAAATATTTTACAACAAATATTTTATTACAAGAGCTTACCGATGTCAACCTCCAATAGATGTTACAGATATCTGGATATGGATATGGATTTTTCTGCAAAAATGATTTTTAAGTGGTATTTAAAAGTTCAAATTAATGTTGGTGGAAACAAATAAAAACCATTTTTAAAATGTTTATAATACAGGTAGGACAAGGTAGTACAAGGTAGGACAAAAATCATGGGATTTTTGAAATGAAATAACACAGTAAATACAAAGAATTTATTCCCATTTAGTACTTCATTATTGAAAAGAATAATAATAAAAATGCCTACAATATTAAGTTCTGAAAATAACTTCTTAAACATACCATTCTTCTGGATCTACAGACCGCTGAAGTCGATAGCAAAACCTTCTCACAGCACTTCTCTCTATATGGCAACTGCCTTGTGTTGAAATGACGGCATTTAGTTTAGATAAAGAACGTGCTTCGGAGAAGTCGTCCGTCGGAAGATCAGGTGATTGGGATGGTCAGACGATGTCTCCAAGAAGGAAAACTAAATGTTCTTGGAGCATCCTTCTCAATATTTCATCGAATTTCCCCATCCTGTTGAAACCACGGGTCTCTTAAGCTTATTCGCCTTCTTTGTGGTTCTGGAGTTAAAAGAAGTTCTCTACCTGATCATTTTGCATTCACTTTTATGATGCAGAACAGTGAATACTAGTGATCTTCCAAAATGAAATACTGATCGATCACCTCAAACTGTTCTATTCTCAAGAGTAACTGAAATAGCCACCTCTCACAACTTTATATCACATATCTTTATATTTATTTATAAAAATGTCAGATTTGGAGTAGTTTTTATTAATATATAACTTTTTAACAACATTGCACATAACTTTAAAGTTGTAGCATGAATAAAAATCAGTTTTTAGTTATAACTGTTTATTTCGTTTCAAAACCATCAGGTTTTTCTGCACCACCCGGTATAAGATGTAAAAAGATTTCAAATGGAACATATGCTCAAAAGGCAATGAATGTCCCCTTACAATTAGCTGGGCACAGTTGAAATGACCAAATGACAATTTTTTACCATTTAATTCCTGTTTTTGTGTGAACCCTTAGAGTTATCAGAAAAAAATGCCTTCTAGTATAAGTTGCTTGGTTACCAAATTGAACACTTTCTTGCTCTTGGTGATAGCCAAACTGTATGAAAAATTCACCAAAACAGAACTGGGCATCTCTAATGGTAGAATCTCCATTCTTGGAAACAAAAATTATTCGATGAGGATTATGACAGTATACGTGGGAAGCCTCACTTTCCCTGATAGCAATCTACCCTCATCAGTGACTGTCTGTGTGTAGGGCAGGGAAAAAACAGTACAATAATCTGATTATTTGCACTTGAATACTTATAAATCAATTTAGAATATAAAAGTTTAAAATGTAGCTGAAAGGGTTCCATTAGAAAAATGTGAGAGAATAATATGTAGGAAATTCTACTGCGCTGATAATCTAAAAACTGTAACGAAAAACTAAATTCATATTACATTTTATGATAAATTACCTAATTTGGATCTATTGTAATCTTTATGGCAGTCTTTTAACAGATTCAGAATAAATTATGGTGGAATTTGCTACATTGCATTCACAACAGAGAGAAGATAAAATTGTTTTCCTGGAAACCTTTTAAATAGCCATTATTTATGCTAATATTTGTGTGTCGACCCTTATCTGCGTTAATATTTGTGTCCCTTATTTGTATTAAATATGATGCCAACCCGATAAAGGCTTAGAATTTTTACAAAGAGCATTATAGTCGAGATGGTAATTGAAATTGTATTCCAATAATTAGAGCTAAGGACTAAGTTTTTGATTTACTAAACTCTAAATCATGCTTGAACTAAACTAAGGCATAGCAATACATTAATCGTTCAATATTTTGCTTACTTTTTGTATACATCTTTTAATCATTGAAATTATTTTTACATTTCTAATAGCATATTTCTGGCCTTTTCGAATATTGTAAAAGCCACAATAAACATTACATTGCTCTTAAAAATAATTATCCCAACTCAATTTTAAAAATTATTAGAAAGTTCTATTTATTTTCCTAAACAAGGGATGTATTCATGCAGAAAATTCACCTGCTTTATGGTCAAAATAGCTCTAAATGCATTCAGAGATTACGAAAGTTACTTCACCTATTTCACTCTAAATACAGAAACAGGGAAATAACTTGCACCTTTAACTCAAGGGAATAAATATTCATTAGGACCTAATGTAATCCGAAGATGCAGTTTGATTTAATTATGGATAGAAATGATTGTGAAATCAGAATTTAGAATCATTTAAATATTACATCGAATGTAGATGGACTCTATTTATACTTGAAATATATTCCAACACACGCGTTTCATTAATATTTAGAAAAATATAAGATAAAAGAATACCATACCGTTTGAAAAAGAGTCTAAAGTACAAATTTTCAGGGCATTTTTTTCCTGGCTTTGCCATTTTCAGGCTTTTGATTTTAGGAAAGGCTAACTGTGATCTGTTTCTGACAGTTTTTAAACACGTTTTTAAATGTATTGCAAAATAATTGGCTTTTAAGCCGGGAGGAAATGGATCGTTAATTCTAGACCATCTGTCTTTTTCTTGCCGTTAGTGACAAACGAAAAAGGAAAAAAAAAAATAAAATTCTATTTAAATTTCAAATAAATTTGGTTTTTATTATCGTATTTATGACATCAAAACTGTTTTTGCATGTTGAGCACGTATTTCTAACAACATAACATTGCTACAATGGGTTTGTGCCTTACATTTACTGTTGGAAAAAGGCTTTTTTCCCTTTATATCTGTCGATAAAATTGTCTTTATTATGATTTTATTCGCAATCTACAGGACTTCTTTACTTAACTATAATCAACAATCACAAATTCTATCCCTTTTTTTTTTAACTAACATGAGCTCAAGAACCTGAGAAAGCTTTTTAGAATACACGGATAGAAGAAATACAAGAGCAAAATGAAGAAAAAAGAGCCAATTCGTGTTCTATGATGTCAGCGAAGAGACTCATTTTTTAAGGTAAAAAAACATTAAAAAAGCCAAAAAAAAATGCAGGAATTTCCTAAAATTCACATAGTTACGGAAAATAACCAAGGCCAACTAAACGGATTCTTCCCTTTCTGAGTTTAAGTAAAATATTGGGTTGACAACTAAGTGATGTGGATTTTATCAATAAATGGTCTTAGCACATTCTTTTATTTTTGTCAACGTGTTCAAAGCACCTAACCTATATTGTTTTCTTATTGTTTTGACTTAAATTATAAAATTTTTAATGACGCTGATGATGTAAAATCACATTTAATTCAGTTTTCTGCTGGCAAAAAATCAGAAGTTTTATGAACATGGAATTATGACACTACCTGAAAGATGGCAAAAGGTCATCGACAAAAATGAACAATACCTAATTCAATAAAGTTATAATTTTAAGCAAACATTTTGAATATTCCTTCTTATTTAAAATCTGTAATCACTTAGTTTCCAACCCAATAACTTGCATTCAAATAAATATAAGAATAATAAATACAGGATTATACTTTCTGTATTATTTAATCAAACAAATCAAACATATATGTATGAATTTATTTCAAACATTCTCATTTATACAAAAAGAATTACTCGAAGATTTAAGACTCATAAGGAAGGAATATAGTAAGTGTTTCAGCATTTTATTATTTTGTTACCAGATATTCGCTAAGACTATCGAAAAAGTCGAGTCAATTTAGAAAAGCCATTAAGTCCGGGAATTTTGCTGACAGCAAACTGTGGTTAATCGGGCAGATGGTTAGTCTAGACTACGCTGGATGATTCAGAGGGATTTTCCTTTATCCTGATGCCTATACCTTTACTGATATCAATTTCCTTAACCTAAAGGTTTATACCTTTCATATATTTTAAGGTATTGAAAGAGATTTGTATGTATGAGAAAAATTTTCATAGTAACTGAAAGTAGCTTAACTTGTCACTCAGTAATAATGTTAATAGCTAGCTTATTGTTGACGATTTTCATTTTTATTTAGCAAACAAGAGAGTTCAAATTCGTATCAACTGATGGTATCCATTGGAGCTACTGCTTTCAGAAATAAAAATACTTTATAGAGATTTCGATAATGTTTTCAAGGTTTTCTCCCATACAACAAACAAATGCGACATAATTTTACCAAAAGTTTTCAAGCCTTCAACCACCAATGGGCTATTAGTGGTATAAGAATGCATAAATAAGATATGAAATCCGCAGATGTGCAGAAAAAAAAAAAACTAAAAGTGATCAATAAAAGCATAAAATTTAGGGTCTGAAATTAAAAAAAAAAAAAAAAAAAAAACGTTTAAGAAAGTGTTATAAGCGGTTTATTAAATTCTCATAAAATGTAAACTCGAACCAAAAAACCTGCTGAATATCGACAATACACAAATTCCCAATGATTGATGTTTAAAATTCTAAAAAACATAATTCCTAGAGTTCCAAAATTGTAAAATATTGAAAGATTATATGATTAATATATGTGAATAATAATATGTGAAGTGAAATACGTAATGTATTAAAATATGAATATATGAATATGTGAAATAAAATATGTGATGTATTAAAATATGTGAAGTAAAATATGTGAAATAAAATATGTGGTGTATTAAAATATGTGAATATGAATATGTGATTAAAATATGTGAATGTGAATATGTGAAGTTAAATATGGGATGTATTAAAATATGTGAATATGAATATGTGAAGTAAAATATGTGATGTATTAAAATATGTAAATATGAATATGTGATGTATTAAAATAAGTGAATGCTTACATGACGAAATATCTCACAAAAAGAAACATTTATAAAATTGAAAAAGGAAAATACGATTTTTGAATCATTAAAAAAAAGTAAAACCAGTAGATTAAAATTTTTAAAAATTGCTTATCTAAACCTTCCACATCATCATCATCAAAATTGGATTCAGTTCCTTATCAATGCTGATATACGTAAAATATATACTTTTTCTAGTTTAATTAAAAATTCACATTTTATTGAAAAAAAATTCACTCGCCTCCCATTTTTTTGTTTTTTATCAAAAATAATAACGAAAAGTTATTTATGGCAGAAAAGGTTATCTAAGATAATACATTTTCTATATTTAAAGCTCATTGTAAGTAATAGATTTTCACCAGTTCAATGAAATAATAGAGGAACTGCTTAAAAATTGATTTTATTGATTTCTACCATGACTTCAGTTTTTCTGCTACAATTTTTCATTTAAAAATGTATTGAAATAAATAATTAAATTTTTTATAATCGATGAATAATCAATTTTAAAACTGTTTTATCGTATTGAATTTAAAATTTAAAATAGGAACATTGTTAAACCGAATCTAGAATAAACATTACGTTTAGGGAAACTTTATGAACAGTTCTTGCCTATAAATACAAAATCAAAATCTCTGGATTTTAGTTTTAAATATATTATGATATTATAAATATTTATCAATATGTATTATAGGAAAAATTACATTCTTTGAACAAACAAGTAATATAAAAAAAAAAAATTTAAAGTCAATTCCTACTTTTTTTTTCACTGTATTGCAGAAATCCCTTTATAAATAATTTTCATTCCTTTTTAAGTTTAGATGGCGCCATCTATTGATAGATATATCAACTTAAATCTAAAAAAAAAACTAAAATTAATTAATTAAATTTAATTACTGAATTAATATTTGAAAAACTGTATTAACATCAAGTGTTATCAAGTTCAAATACATTTTTGAACTTGCAGTTTCAAAAAATGTATTTGAACTTGAGTGGATGAATAAAAAGTATTTTATTAACTATTGAAAATTTGAACAAGATATATATAGGGAGAGTGTGAGCTAATAAAAGGAATTGAAAAAAAAATGGCTTATTATCTAAATAAATTCTCCTAATTACAAAAAAATGGTATTTTTTTTCCATCTATACAAAACTTTCTTTAAAATGACTTAAAACCAATATTTATTTCATTTTATAGCAATTTAATTTTTTATTTAAGTACGAAAATTATTTTTTCGATATATCTATTCGTATTATTATCTCTAATAATGTAAAACTTTGTTCAAAAGGAGATTCTTAGGAGACATTGTTTTCAAAATATCTTATTTATAATAAAAATAATGTTATTTTATAAATAATTTTAATAAGTGAACTGCAGTTTTAAACCGCCAGTTTTTCAGACTGTGGACATAACCATGAAAACATTTCAAACTGCCACTTCTTTTGCTGGTTGTGACGCGAGATAGATAAAATCAATATTTTTATAACCATCTTTTCTTGAACGCATATATTATTAAGATATTATCTGTATTAAAACATGTATATTTTTTTAAAAAAAAACCACAAGTGACATGTAGGCAGATATTTAAATATTTCGCATTAAAAAATAGTCTGAAATTCATTATAAAATAACAGTGATTAGTTATTAAAAATTGTGTTAGAAAAAAATATCATTTAAAAATTAATAAAAATTTAACATAATCTTTCTTATTAAAATAGATAAATACTAATGAAAAGCATATGAGTGACTGAAGTATTTCTTTTATGAACCCAAATCCTACTGTGATTAATCTGAAATGGAAAACAGCAGCTGGATTTGCAAGAATATCTAAATTTCAAACCCATAAAAATTTTAGGTAATAATTTAAAATATTTCGCATGAAATCAGTTAGAAATTCGTAGTAAATTAATGATATGAAATTATTAACATCATATCTGGGGTGAAAGAAATTGAGAACTTTTTAAATTGTAATCAAATTTTTATTGCAGCTTTAAAAATGTAATGAGACACATAGAAAGGAAGGAAAACCAAAATACCTTTTAAGTAGACTCAATAGCTCTGCAGATCCTAACTGTTCATAACAACTCCCTGAAAAAACAATTTTATAATCCCAAATATCACTGAATGATCAGAATTAAAAAATATAGTAAAGCCGAATGAATTTGAAATCCGTTAAAAAATCATCCGTCTATTTTCCGTCTATCGTCCTAAAAATATTATAAAATTATAAATGCTAAACCACAAAGGAAACTACAGGAATGAGAAAACAATGATTCGCAATAAATGCAACTTCGAATGATTTGTTAAATTCTCCAGTGTCTAACTGCAATTTGCTAGAAGATACTTCTTCAACCTCAAATCTTACTGTGTATGGACAGGATAATAGCAACTGGATGTATAAAAGCTAAAGAAAATGTATGGATGTGGATAAAATGGATAAAAATGTATAAATACTAAACCACAGAGGAAACCGCAAGGGATTAAAAAAATCCACCCAAATGCAACTTTAAAGGAATTGTTAAATTCTGCAGTGTCTAACTGCAATTTTCTGAAAGATACTTCATTAACATCAAATCCCACTGTGAATGGACAGAATAATAGCAACTAGCTTTATAAATGCCAAAAAATGTATGGATGTGGGCAAAATGGACAAAAATATATAAATGTTAAACCACAGAAGAAATTGCAGGAATGATAAAAAAAATCCACCCAAACGCAGCTTCGAATGCATTGTTAAATTCTGCAGTGTCTAACTGCAAGTAACAATTTGCTGGAAGATACTTCTTTAACCTTAAATCCCACTGTGAATGGACAGAATAATAGCAACTAGATTCTCATCATCTTTTGAATTTCAATCTAAATATTAAAGCCAAAAAGTGTAGTGGAAAAGAGTTTAAATTATTTTCCACTAAAATATATATCAAAATTCTTAACAAATTAGTGATGTTTAATAACTAACTATTGTGGCTTAAAAATATCATTTAAGAAACAAAATCTTAACAAATATTCTCTTAATAAAACTATATTTTTTAACTACAGTTTTTATTAAGATTTTCCTAGTAAATTTTAAATGACGTTTAATAATTAACTATTGTGGCTTAAAAATATAATTTAAAAACAAAATCTTAACAAACATTCTCTTAATAAAACTATATTTTTAACTACAGTTTTTATTAAGATTTTCCTAGTAAATTTTAAATGACGTTTAATAATTAACTATTGTGGCTTAAAAATATAATTTAAAAACAAAATCTTAACAAACATTCTCTTAATAAAAACTATATTTTTTAACTACAGTTTTTATTCAGATTTTCCTAGTAAATTTTAAATTCGTATTTCTATGTATTGGAGATATACTACACAGTGGTAAAAAGAAACCATTAAAGCATCTCTTTGGACGTCTTATTAATTCTGGTGCGCTCGTAACCATTCCTTGAAAGATCTGTTTTATGAGCCCACTGTGAACCGGAAAATAGCCCCTGATTCGCAAAGGTATCTAAATATTGAAGCTAAAGAGTTAGAGCGAGGGACCTTTGAAGGAAATGATGTCATCTGCAGCATCCACCCAATTGAAGAAAAAGCTGTAGGTGAAAGGGCTCCTATTGGCTGGCCGGTACACGCATGCCCGGATCGGGGCGCTTCTCCTTCAACATGCGTAGGCCCAGGCCCCGTTAAAAGCCCCGGCACTCAATCCCAAGTCTTTCATTCGATTTTGCCAACGCACCCTTCGCACGCCGAAGACTTCTTGCGGTCGCTGTTTTCCGATTTCTTCTACTTTCCACCGAGCAACATGTTGGTCGGACGAGCATTCAACTTGCAAGTATTGCTGGCCCTCAGCATGGCTCTCGTGGTCCGAGGGGCCTACCTCATCGATTTTTCGAGAGTTTTTCACCACAATTTAGCCAACGTGAAGCGAGAAGGTAGGAAAGTTCGTTTCTTTTGAGCGGCAAAATTTTGCGCTAAAAAACGCGCGCGTTAAAATGATGCGGAAAAAAGGTCACGTTTTGGCCAGTACGTTAAATTTGAAGTCAGTTTTTGGCTACTCTGAGAATCGGTTAAATTTTGTTAAACTTGTTTTTTATTAAATGAGTAGAATTGATCTGCGAAACTAATGATTGAATTAATATTAAATATACTAGTTAAATTAAATAAAGATAATTGTTAATAAAAAATTTTTAATTGTCTAACTTCCCTAAATTAGTTATGGCTACTCTGAAAATCGGTTAAATTTTGTTTAAACTTGTTTTTTTTATTAAATTCGTAAAATTAATCTGAGAAACTCTTGATTGAATTAATATTAAATATACTAAATAAATTAAATTAAATTAAAATAATTGTTAATAATTTTTTAATTAACCAACTTCAATAAATTTCAGAAAATAATAGTGATAATTAATAATATGTAGATGTTAGTTAATAAAATATAGATAATACTTAAATATAAATATATAAACTATAAATGATAGATAACAAGATATAATAATCATAGTTAATATAATAACCATAGTTTAGCAGCAAAAAAAATTGAATTTAATTGTAAAAATATTTATCAAAGAATTAAACATATACAAAAAAAATGGTGTAATAGTAACATCTTTCTGTTAATAAAAATTAATGTAAAATAATAGAAAATTCAAATATTTTACGTAAATTGAACGCTAAAACAGAATTTTTAAATAATTTATTAGCTTAATATTAAAAAAAAACTAAAAAGGTATTTAAATTTTACGCAGTTTAATTTAATATATATATGAACTAAAGTGTTATTTTTTTCTAAACTAAGAATAATTAATTCACTAAATATATAAGATTATATGGGATTTGAAAATAAAAATATGACTTCCTTTTTAACGCATGCAAATTATTAAAGGAAACTGCTATTTAAAATTAATCAAAAAATTTTTCTGTTTGTATAAAAAAAAACCTACGCTGGAATTGTATAAAAGTTTTAGATTTATAATAGCAAAGATAAATATTAAAGAATAATTTTGTAGAAAATTTTAAATAATTTAAGTAAAAAGATCGGAAAAGCGAGGTTTTTTTATCAAAATGAGCATTTACTGCTCAGATTTAAAATTTAAATGCAATTTTTTCAAAACTGCTTATATTCAGTTTTTTAAATATTATTATTGAAAATATATAAATATTATTAAAAGCCTAAAATTAGTTTACATATTTAACTGTTAAAATACGTAAAATAACTAGATTATTTAATAAATTTTCTCTATAATTAATTACCTTTCTAGTTTCCTATTATGAAACAGTCTTTTAAAAATATAAAAGAACCCTTTTATAATACATTTCTTGAAAATTCCTGCAATTGATTTAAGTGTTTAACTTATAAATAACAAATATTTATCACTGGTTGCTTTTTTCATGTTAAATATTACTAATATAATTCATTGAATAATTAACAGTAAGGTAGAGATTTTTTAAGAATTATTAGTATGTATAAAAAAAATAAATAAATTAGATGATATAAAATATAAATTATTAAAAAAATATGACAATTTAAATTAAATTTTTTTCTTATTTTGAAGCAACTTGTTATAGTTTAATTTTTATTAACTAAAAAATGTGTGTTATGGTTAAAAGTTTATAGTATCTATTTAAATTATTTAATTGGTTTTTATATAAGTTTTTATAAGTAATAGTAGTTCTAATATTTTTTTGTTAATTTGTACGTATATTATTATGTGTACGAATTTCACCTAATTTAACTTAAAAAAAACAACTAAAATTTTTTTAAATGGTATTGAATTTTTATTGCAATTCAAAGTTAATTTTATGCTTAATAGCAATTAGATTAGAAAGTTAGAGATTCAAAACTCTTGACTGAGAATGTTCTGAATTCTATTAATATATATAAAATTATTCCTTAATTGCTTCTTTGAATAAAATTCAGCGTAAAAATAAATTTTTGAAAAATTGCGCGAATTAAAAAAAAAAAAGTGTTTAAATGATTTTGCTTTCATTTTCATAATATGTGTAACAATTTATATGATAAATTAGTTTTCTTTTTCACAATTGCTTAGGGAAAAAAAAATTTTTTTTTTTCAAATAAATTTTGTTATATCCTTTTCACTTTCACCAAATTTAATAATAAATTTATACTTACCTTAGTTAATAACTTAGACATTTTCTATCATATAAATAAAATATGAAGGCTTACAATAAATAACATTAATAATGGTACTTCCAATCCCGTGTAATAAGGTAAGATTTTAATATTAATTTCAAAGGTTATAAATATGGATAACAATGTTACTGGTAGTATATTTTATATCTTATTCATATTTTTGCTACGTATTTTTTCTTGAAATTTAAAATCCCTTAAAATGTATTTATTTTTCTATTTTTAAATCTTTTGCAATTTGCAAATATTAAAAACTTACGAAACGAACTGGGTTTTGCCTTTTTCTCATAAAATATGTTGCTGTAATTTTAAACATACTAGTAGATATACTGAGAATTTTTAGTTCTTACTGGTAAGTCATTTTCCTATATATCACGTATTTAAAAAGTACATTAAACAATATACTAAACACTTTTTGAAGAACAAAAAGGTATGATATAAATAATTAATTGGCATTTTTTGCATTTTTTTTTTTTTTTAATTTTTTATGTCTTATTGTAGAGGTGGTATACATACTGAATGCTGTCGACTAGGTGACTTCTAAGCTGATTTGAAAATAATGCAGTTGCTAATTTATATTAAACACGAAATTAATTCATTGCACTTGATTCAGATGAGTTGTAATTTGATTGCAGTCCATTAAAGGAATCCAGTTCATTAACATGTATCTTTAAACTTACAATTTAATAAAAATAATTTTATTCCTCCATACTCATAGAAACAAGATTGACACATCGCAGTCATTTTTATTATTAATAATAATAAAGCAATAATTTAATTAATAATTTTATTAAAAGATTGGCTGTTTTACTGATTATATTATAAGGAAGTAAGTTTGTCAGTATTGGAAAACATTGTGCACGCATATTTTTTGATAGAAAAACATTTTGATCGTCAACTAAATTATAATTAGACATTTTGAATTAATTCTTTATGTTTCAAAGCTCGAATATTTTAAAATAATTCTTTTTTAAAGATAGTTGAAATGTAACGGACATTCTATTTTTTATTTTCCTTTTCATATTTCTTTGTACATACGATCTTCATACTTGCACAAATCGAGAAATTTAGTACAATCTTATTGAAATTCACGAGAATCGATTTAAAATTCTAGAATATAAATTCTTGAGAATTGTTAAGAATATTCGAGATACTTATAAATTCTCGAAAGCAAAAGATAGGTCTCAATAGATTGATATAGCAATAGATAGATATAGATTCATATATCAAAGATTCGCTGAACTAATGGACAACCTAATACCTATACATAGTGACAGATATGAAAACACATACTTTCATTGATAAATAGTTTATTTATTTTAAAATTCGTTCGTAATTTTAATAATTAGCAACTAATTATCTTATTTCATGTAAATACAGTTTTTTTTTTTTGTTCTGCATTAATTGTTCTGTTCCAATTGAATTTGCGAGTCATCCCAAATCTAATTGGTTAAATTTAATTAACTTATCATATAGAAAGATAATCACAATAGAATATTTTAAATTGATTTCAAATACTAATGAACTGCCAACTTTACAATATAATATAATTTTCTTAAATGTACTAGGCTAAACCATTTGAACGCCTGGTACATTTATTACTATTATAGTAATACTGTACAGAACAAAAGCGTTCATATAATATAATAATTTAATAGATAATGAGAACAAATTTATTTTAATTAGGTATAAAAATTAATATTTTTCATTTATTAATTGAACTATATCGCAGAACTGCACGCTTTGCAATCATGTAATAGTACTTGAGAAATTATTTAAATCATGCCCTTCAAAAACACAAAAAGATTAAAACATGTTATTTTTAATACATTTTTATAGACATTAATATACAGTACACATGAAATTTAAAGTCATTTTAATTAATTGGACTTAATTAATTAATTGAAATATTTTAGCCACAACATCACTATCATCTTGTCAGGATTTTCTAATCTCACAATGACCTTTTTATGATTAATTAAATCAGTTTTTTTTTATTTAAATTTTACATCTGCATGCTTCTATTCATATAATTATATACTTTAATTTTCATGTGGATCATAAGATCCTCTTATCAAACGAGAAAATGATTTTTTTTTTTTTTTTACAGCAAAAAAAAAAAAAAAAATACTTACTCCTGTTGAATTACAAAGCTATGCAGGTGCAAAGTATCTCACGATCAGAGTAATCATATGTAATTACTTTCCTTTTTTTTACTTATACACCGCTAAAAAGAAAGTCGTTACTCATTATTTTGTTTAATGCATAATAGAACTCTTTTCTAGTTTGCCTTTAACAACTTTTTCACTTAAACAATGTTTCGAAAAATTAACATTTACATTTCTATATAACGAAATATACCTAATTAGTTTTTTATAACACTGATTATGTTAATTGAATTGCATTTTCGTGGAGAATTTGCTCCATACTAAACTTAGCAATAAAAAACAATTCAGGAATAAGAAAATGTTTACGAAAACTATTTATTATAATTTTATGACTTCAGACTTTTATTATGAAATTATATATATATAGTTACAGGTAATAATAAAAGAAAAAGACATGATTTGAATATATATCCATAACTACTTCAAGCAATAACTAGTTTTTTACCTATGATTACTCTTTACAATTAATTATTTTATAAGTTTTATTTTTAAGTATTTTTAAAAAATAGCACAGGTAAGTTTTTTTAGCCCATGATGCAGATATGCAATGAAGACGAAGCTCGAAAATACGAGTATTAACGTAAGTAGCAAATTTACGGAGAAAAGGTAAAGGTTATGGTGAGTTTAATCCACGTACTTCGTCAAGCAATTTATATACGGAGGGGTTAAAATTTTAGATGATAAGAATAATATTGTTTTCGAAAATATGCCATTACTATTTCTATTTTTATTACTTTTTACTTAAAATTCTCAAAAGTACTTACATAAATAATACTAGTATCAATAACACATTTCATTTTAAAGAAAAATGATTTTCGATAATATACGATAAGAAATTACCATTGTTGCTGAACAAATTGTGCTATACATTTTTAGTTCACATTAGGTAGTCTATAAGTAAAAATAATGTAAAAACTCTATACACTACCTTTGATCTACACTACCTACAAACAAGTCATTGATTTTTTTTTTTCCCCATGTTCTCACAGACAATCGGATTTAAATTTTTCAAGCTAATTTTCGTAAAAAATTCAGTAGTATGTAAAAACTATACATTCCCATGTATTTACTGTAGGATTTATGTGACGTTGAGATCAGCATAGTCGTTATGACCACCTTATTACGTGGAGGATTCGGAAAACACGCAATGTCGTTTGCTAAGGTTTCTTGTCACGCTATGCAATTTCAACTCAATTTTTCTCACATTTTTTAAATTCCTTCTATTAGCTCACACTCTCCTATATATATCTTGTTCAAATTTTCAATCGTTAATAAAATACTTTTATTCATCCGTTCAAGTTCAAATACATTTGTTTGAACTTGTAGTGGATGACACTTGATGTTAATACAGTTTTTTCAAATATTAATTCAGTAATTAAATTTAATTAATTAATTTTAGTTTTTTTAGATTTAAGTTGCATATATCTACCAATAGATGGCGCCAGATAAACTTAAAAAAAATGAATGAAAATTATTTATAAAGAACTTTCTGCAATAGAGTGAAAAAAAAAGTAGGAATTGACTTTAAAAAAAAAAATTTATATTACTTGTTTGATAAAATAACTTGTAAAGTATCCTTCAAATTTGTTGGGTTTAATTTGAATTAGATTTAAATGTAATGATCAATGGTTTTCCAAAAAGATTTTCCTATTATCTGGCATATTTTTCGATGATCTTATGATAGTAATTTATTATTTTTGCACATTTGTCCCTATTTTCTTTATTTTTATAATAAAATGATAAACCTATTCCTATCTAAATTTTAATCTTTTTTTTTTTTTTTTTTTTTTTTTTTTTTTTTTTATTTTTTTTAACATCTTATTTTGATTATTGAAAATATTTTTAATAAATTCCTTTTGTTTTCCCCGCTAAACATTAAAACATATTTGATTGAATAAAATTATTGAATTTTCTCGTATCAGAATTAATATTTGTATTCCTAATTTTACTTTTTTGAATCAATGCTTAACCAGCATTTTCACTGATAGTGCATTTTAATATTCAATAGAATTTAGTAATGGAATATTACGTATTGAAGATTATCTTGAGGCTTATATTATTATAATATTATTGTGTTATCATTTACATTAATGTGTAAATTTTTTCAGAATGAAATTTTCATCTTTTTTCTTGTCTTATAAAATTACCAGAAAAAAATAAATTTAATTCCGCTTTAGATGTAAATATGGTAGTATGTATGTAGGCACTATTTCAAATGCATTGCTATAAATTTTCATGAAAATTTAAATAACAAATTTTCCAAGGACGAAACAAAAATAAAGTTCTGCTTTAAAACATAATATATGATTCAATAAATATTGAATTTGATCTTTTTTGTGAGCCTGAAAAACACAAAAAATTTGTTCTCGAATATACATCGGCAGAAAATGAAATCTCAACACCAAGAAAGGGTTGCTCTGGGTAAACGAAATTTGAAAGGCGTGTTTGTACATCTGAAAGATAGCTTGTAGTCACATTTCCCGCCCAGACAAATAAGAGAATCCCTAGAAGGACCATTATGAACATGAAAATAATATTTTTTTAATTATATCTTCCGGACTGGGCATTGTGCGCTAGATTGTAATCAAAAATGTCTTTAAGGAGACGTAGAATGAATTATCAGCAGCTAACTAAGTTTGAAAGAGACCGTGTACTACGAAAAGGTTTTCTTTTCGCTTATTTGCAGAAAGACTTGCAGGGGTATATTCCCTTGTGCATTATTGTTGACAACAGTGGTCACGGAAGGCACTGTCTCAAGAGTACGGCAGTACACGAGCCAATATTGAGATTGACGACAGCAGTATTCGCCACATGGCTGTAGCTTATCGTACTGCGTCTACAGCAGAAATTCGAGCTTGGCACCAGAGGGGCACAATGAACGATGGCAAATCAATTACTTGAGTGGCAGCTCCAAACCAGCCAGCTTTGTAGTAATCATGCTACTAACTCGAAAATCACTGTAAATCTATGGCCAATGGCGTCCAGCTCATTAGAGATCTGTTTTGTTCTCGGGTGAGAGCTGTTTTTGTCTTGGTGCCCTGTGATAGATGCATGTTGGTTAGGGAGGCCAGGTGACAGCTTGGAAACCAATCTGCCCTGCTCCATAGACGTACTGGACTTGCACTACGATTTATGAATCAGGGAGGCAGTTTTATTTCTAGACAGCAGGGAAAGGGTACCTCTCGTCGTTATATCACCCTGATGATAGTACCTGTGCGTCAGATTGGTGATTTCGAATGGTTTGTACAGACATTTTTGATCATTATTCCAGGTGGAGGTTTGCGTAAAACAGGACAACGCTCGTCTCTATTCCACTGCTGCCACCCAACGTGCTCCCCTACAGGGCCATTTTGTCAATACATTTGCTTCTTGGCTCCTGCGAAATCACAGTTGCGGAACAATGATAACGATAGTATAAAAAGGACATTGTTATTAAAATCCAGTTTTATACATAACGTTGGAATCGTTGTTGGTTGATTTGACTGATCAAAACCAACAGGCATGAAGCTCCAACCCAGAAAAATGACTTAAGGCACTTGTCAACACAATGCATGCGCATTTGAAGGTTTGCATTCAAAATCGTGGAGATTAATGTGCCATTCAATATTTTACATTAGAAATGGCTCTTTTTTTCGCATACTTAAACCTGTAACTTCAAAATTTAATCAGGTAAATATAGTACCTAGACAAATGCTCTGTCTGAGTTCCATTTCCTAAACTAATTTTCCTTGGTGTTGGAAATTTCATTTTCACCAATCTGAAAATTTAAACTGATTAGTAACCACGTTGTAAGATTTAAAATTATCAGGAATATTCCATTGCAGAATGCTTTTATTTTCAATATGCTTTGTAAATATTTTTATTATTAAAAAAAAATAAAAGAAACCTTTATTTTTGGAAGTAAAAGATTGTGATAATTGATCCTTATTTCAGTTGAATATTTAAAATTAATATTAAATCATTTTCCACAAGTCTCTGAATACAAATTTAATTGTTCAGCAATTTTTAGATAGTTTTTCTTTCTCCTACAATATTTTTGAAATAAAAAAATTTTCCTTGTCATCAAGCAGTTTAAAATTTTTTACGACACCGTGGATAGCATTAAAGTTGAGAAAACCATTTTTATTTTTACATTTTACAAGCGCTTTTCAAGTTTTATTGCAAATTAAATTCTTTGGTCATCAGTTTAAATTGTAAAATATCTAGTTTAATAATACTCATTGATCAAAATGGTCTTTTCTTAGCGTATTGTAAAAATGGCGTTAATTGGGCAAAAGCAAATATGGCAATTTCCCATTTTTTAAATTTAGTTTCATTTGAAATTTTATTATTGAATCATTTTTGGAAAGTAGATTCTTAAGCTGTTTTTTTATGCTGTTTTTATTACAAATAGATTTTATTTTTATCTTATGTTAATAAACTAATACAGCCAGCTTTATGATGGCATTTCCATTGCTAAAAGGAATATCAATTTACCAATTTAAACTACCAAGTAAATTTTAGTCCTTTGAAATAATGTAATCTTTTGTTAACAATTGGCTTGTATCATACATCTGTATTCTTCTTCCTCGCAATCAGGCAGGTCTCTAATTAATTTTTTATTGACTAAGGCATATTATGGCTCATTTTTGAGAGATGTTAAATTATCATCAAACATGATACAATGCTCAATCAAAAAATTATCATAAGAATTTTTATGAGTTAATGATTGCTTTTTCTAAAATTTTGTAAATAAGATGCCTTTTCCATTTCCTCGTATGCAAATTTCAACATGCTTGATATTCACACTTTTTTTTCTATTTACTGTGACGGTCACATTCCTTGAAAGAACTTCCTTCAAGGGGTATTCACCAATAAAATAATAGGAAATGAGAATATCCTTCTTTTCTTAAAGGGAAACCTGAAATTCTTAAAATGAAGAAAGATATACTTCAAATGCATAAACGTGCCTTGCCTCAGAAATTACTTTTGCGTATGTTAAGCACGTTTTCAAGGTGAAGGCTAATATTAAGGTACTTTTAGCGTTTCGAAATTCGCTGCGAAAACCTGCCTTTTACTCCTACACAAAAATATTTTTATTCTTAGGGGAAAAACAATGAATTCAAAAATATTCTTGACTATACCACCTCTTTTTTAAGTTAAACATTCGGGAGCATAAAAACAGCCAGTTTAAACTATTCTAACGATAAGATCAAATAAATAAGAAAAGAAATGTCCTTCTAAAATAACTCTTTTCTCCTTCTTCCCTGTTATTTTATGTATTAAAATATAAATTTTCTTATCCATGCTATGCAAATTTAGCATTATTTGATTTATTTTGTGATTTTCATTATGTGATAAATACATAGAGTAGGCCTATAACTATTTTTAGTCTTCCATTACAGAAAAATATTCAAATGAATCATCCTGAATTTCTGATAATTTATTTCAAATTTTTGTGAAAATATACTATATATATATTACTTTATAAATGAAAAACTCTGATAGTTATCATGTGAATAAAAGAAAGAAAGGAAATTTGATTGCAACAATAGTTGAAGCTTCGATATTTTAAATCCATTTCACTAAAATATTCAAATGAATCTGATGAAGATTCATTTGATAATTTTTTGTCTGATAATTTGTCTGATAATTTTTAAATCTTTTGTGGGAGTGTACAGTATGTATATTATTTAATAAATAGAAAAAGTGATAGCTAACATGCGTATAAATAAGAAAAAAAGAAATTTTAATTACGATAGTCGATCTTTGAAAATAGTCGATAGTCGAAAATTTGATTACGAAGCTTCGATATATTAAAAATAAACCAAAATAATTTTTAATTAAATTATTATATTTTTAAGTATTATACTCATAACTTTTGTTTGAAAACCGTAATTCTACAAAATTGCTGTTAATTTTTAAAAATTAACAAATTAATTAAAAATTATTACAAAAATTTCATATGAAAAACAAAATATACAAAAGTGAATATAACTTTGCTCCAATGCAGTTTTGGACAAACATCATTAAAAAATCATTAATCATAAAATAATAATGGACATTTATTGCATAATGATAATGGGCATTTACTGATTAATAAATTTTTTCTCATGATATTCTATTTAATTTAACTTTTCTTTTATTTGTTCGATAATATTTTTATGGCAATGTAAATCAGATTTAAATGTCTACTAAGACAAATATATGCAAAAATATTCCAATAAATGTAATATTTTGAATTAAATATACAAATTTCTTCAAAGAATGCTCATTTTTTTTAATGATAAATAGGACTTTTTACAATGATTACTTTTTGAAATTACTTTTTGATAAAAATTTCGTTTAAATTACAAAACGTTCGTCTAGTTACGAACCGTAAAAAGAGTGCATTTCTTTTTTATTTTTCTAAATTTGAAACGCTCTTTTCTCTTTATAAATTTGTATGTATCCAATTTATATACATTTATATCGAAAACCCTTAAAACTAAACTTGAAACAAAAAAAATGATAAATAAATATGTGTAAATTATTAATAATGATTAAATAATGACTCTTTTTATTTTAAACTCGGGAACAAAAAGCAGTCAACAAAAAATGTTGGGTAGATTATTAATAAATCAATTTTAGCTAATGTTCAACTAATTTTATGAATTAAAAAAAAAATTTTCTTATTTTCCTAAATTTGAAACATTTTTTCTGTTATAAATTTGTTTATATCCAATTTATACATTTATAACGAAACCCCTTAAAAACAAACTTGAAATATAAACATTTATAAATAAATATACTTCAAACAATTAATAATGCTGAAACAAAGACTCTTAATTTTGATTTTAAGCCTAAGAACAAAAAACTTTACAACAAAAATCTTAGCTAGATTATTAATAAATCAATTTTTTTGACTAATTTTATGAATTAAAACTTTTTCTAATTGTTATTTTAAATATACTGTACTAAAATCATTAAATCATTAAGAAACATCATAGATTCCTTTAAAAAAATCGAAACAATCTCTGCCGTTCTTTTATAGAAAATAAATGAGTTATTTAATACTGATCAGACAAATTTACTTAAATTAAATTATTTTTTTGTTTTTGATTCACAATTATGTGCGAAAAAAAATCTTTTAAATTTTATTTTTAAAGAATCTATGGTATAAAATACTTCATTATCAAATCAAACAATGTTTAACTGAACATAAAGATTTATAACGTTTTTGTGTTTATCGAAGCACGAAATTTTACGATTGCATAACAAAGATTCAAGTGTTTACAAAAATAAGTTTTTGAGGCATTTCAAACTATTCGAGCAAATGTTTTTCCGAATCAAAATTTTACATCGCATTTTCTGCTCGAATAATTTATCTTTTGAAATCGTTTTATATCTTGCAGAATTGTATAAAATTCCTAATAGTCACAGATTTAAAGGATTTCATGCAGTTCTTTTCTTCTTTTTTTTTTTTTCTTTGTAAATAATTTGGAAAATCAGTTTCGTTCATACAGAAAATGATGCTTCATACCTTGATTCCAGTTTTAACAAAAAGTTGAAATGATGTTTCTTTTCCACGCAAGTGACATTCAAACTGCCATGGCAAATCTAGATGCATTGCGGTTTGAAAGAAAACTCTTATCCTTGTTTTTCAACGGATAAAGGTACTTTTCTTTCCTTGAAATAAATAAAAGTGCTACAGTAAAAGGCTGAACATATGCATCATCCATCTTTTGTAGAACCGTAATGCTTTGTCGTCGATTTGACAGCAAGATCAATAGCAGAATCCACGTTAAATATTGCTGCTGTTGAACAAATGAGGTTGTATAAAATAACTTTTTACATGATTCCTTTAAGAAACAGATTAGATTTTTATCTTGTTAAAATTCCATAATAATCATACTATATGAAATAGATTATAAAGATCATTTTAAACTTTAAACTTCAATAAAGTTAATCTCAAATATCTGTTGTATTTTCCTCACCCTCGAAATTCTGAATGTTTTTGAACGCATTATATTAAATTTAGCATCAATTGACTCTAATTTTATTTCTTTATAATGTGCCAAAAAGTTTCCTACCAAAGCATTTGGGAGAAAATTAAACTTTTGGCTGTTTGGAAGGTTTGGGTTACATTAGGTTAGGTTTCTTTTTAATTAAAAATGAACTAGTTAGCAATTTGTCATAGTATGGTTGGCTGCATCCCTATTTTGGTACCTTTTTTTCTACTTCTAACACAATTTTAGGTAACTGCATTTTTCATAGAATATAGCTTTGGTATTTTAAAATATTATTCCTTCTAAATAGGAAATCGCGTCCTGGTGACCAATTGGCTAGCTCTGGCCTTTGGTACCCAGGCTTCAGTTTCGTATCCTGGCAGTGGCATGATCTTCATTAATGGTTCTTAATCCACGTTAAACTGTAGGTCCTGGTCTAATTAGCCCAAAGTGATCGTATGACCGTAGAGCGACAAACCAAAACTTAAAACCAAGCATCTGCCAATAGAATTGCCTGTTTCATGGGTCTGTTGTTTATTAGAAACCATTACCTGTCATTATTTTTTATTTTTTTATGCAGAAATTTATTGCAACAAATAAATAAGCTTTAAGTATTAATTCAATAAATAACATTAAAAACATTATTTATAACAGCAGAGTGCTTTGTCGTTCAATAATCAATACGGAAGAAACACGTACCCATTGCAAACTACAAGATACTAAATCTCGAAATAAAATCCTGTTTATTTTTTCGGAATTCTCCTTTTACTGAAAAAAATTATGAACTTGAAATCGAATTTCTTGGAGTTCTTTAGTATTCGACGAAAAAAAATTTGTTTTCCACCTACATTATGAAAAGAAAAAAAAACTCCATAAGTTAAAACTTGGTGCATTAAAATTACTTATTATAAGTAAGCCATTGATGTTAGAAATTGAACATACTTATTTATTAGAGATTATTTTTTTTTTTTTCTTTCAGATATTTTTTTCTTTTACCAGTTAGGGAATTATCCAAATAGATAGTGCAATTACCAAATAAACATAATTGAATAAATTCATTTTACAGTTGAAGAAAGTCATTTATATTATTTATATTTATAATGCATTGAAAAAAAGTTAATTATTTTTTTTAATTTATGCTGCAGTTATTTTGAAATGAGTTTCAACTTATTTTATTAATATTATTTAAACCTTCAAATTTAAAAACAAAATTATGGATTAGAAACAAAATATTAATTGTGTGAAATAAACAAACTAGTTACAATGCCTACTTTACATTATATTACTATATTACTAATTACAATGCCTACTTTTAATATTACTTAAAACTTCAAATTTAAAAAAATTCTGTATTAGAAACAAAAAACTGTACGAAAAAAACAAACTAGTTACAATGCCTACTTTTAATTATATTACTATATTACAAAGCTTAGTTTTAATATCATTTAAATCTTCAAATCTAAAAAAAAAAAAATTCTGGATTAGAATCAAAATATTAATTGTGCGAAACAAACAAACTAGTTACAATACCCACTTTTAAATAAAAATACCTTTACATTTTTTTTTTTTTCTGCTACTGAAAAGGAAATATTCAAAATTTTAAATTACACTTTATTGTTAGCTCAAAGAATATGAAAGTAAAAAAAAAATATTAGCAAAGTAGAAAATGGTCTTCATTTCCATTTTTTATTCGACTACTTTAAACCTGCTCTTTTCGTAAGAATGACTTCGACATCAAAAGTAATAATAAGCTCTCGAGGATTGGATGATTTTTTTGCGCTCATTTTTGAACACTTTCATAATTAAATCCGCAGAGACCTTTGCTTTCTCTGAACTTTTTTTTTTTTACTCTCATTTCGCAAAGAAATCTATAATCTTGAATAATGGATGTCATCTTGCTTACTTTGACTTTATTTTTCTAAAATACTTAAGAAAAAAAATAGATGGAATTAAAATCTCTCATTTTTTTTTTTCATAGTTGAAATCATCAAATATGTACCGGAAATTAAAATTTTTCAGAGAATTTTTTGCACATATGGGGACACAGACCTAAAACCCAAATAAATCGAAATTTAAATTAATATCACATTTAACATTCTGAATATTTGTCTAAGACTGTGCATTTTTGTTATTATAGATCTGAAATTATTTCTACCATTTTTAAAAATGGTATTAAAGAACAGCATAATACAATTTAAAATTTTTATATTTAATATTTATGTTTCTAATGACGCACGAGATTAATAATAATAAAAGGCTTCTATAGAATTGTAATAGTTATAAAAAATTTCAAAATAGTAGAAACTAATTAATTTATTCAGTATCAAATTGTAGATTAATCATACAATCTCTGATTCACAAAAGAGACTTATAATAACAACATTCTGAAAATATAAAAGAAATGTAGAATATCACATTTATTAGTAGTGACTTCTTTATTAGTCATAATTTTATAAAAATATCTGAGCATAAAATTCAGAAACCGAAACATTGATTATCAAGAAGGTAAATTTGTGGAATTTAAAAGGATTCAGTTATAAAAAGGAAAAAATGAGATACTATTTGTACTTATTCTACAAACCAAACTAAATTTCTATAGTAAGGAATTCTTTACTAATTAATTATTTTTCGAGTAGCATACCCATAATATTTATTATTAAGAACCATCCTAAATTAACTAATTCAAAGAGCATTCTGAATATTTTCTATGTGTCTTGTAATATTTCATAGTGATTCAGATTACTTTTTAATGAAACTCGTTTTTCTTTTGCATGGCCTAATCTTCAGATTAATATACCTAATAGTCAAATATATGATATATTAATACAATTCTTCTTTTATTGGCTGTAGTTCTAGTTTGAGACAGGTTATCCCTCATTTCATTTCTCATTCTTATTCTTCTTCAATCTATTTCTGATTCTCATTCCGTCTTTGATTCTCATTTCATTTCTCATTCTCATTCTTTTTCAATCTATCTCTGATTCTCAATCTCATTCTTCTTCTTTAAACTATCTCTGATTCTCGTTCTCCTGTCTATTTTCATAAGGTTCTTAATTAGTTTCTCTAATTCGCACTAAACTTAAATGTAGTCGAAATATCTACATTTTAGTCTTCATTTAGGTCATATTCCCATTTGGCTAATTTTTGGAGATTTGAAATGTAAAATATGAAAGGTTACTTACTTAATAATGCCGTTTCTTTAATAATTTATAAACTAGTTTTTATTGTTTTTTTCCTGTATAACTAGCTAACTTTATAGAAGCAAAGATTCTTAATTTTTTTAATAAAATAATTGGCTTTCATGTATTAATTCATTCATTATAGTATGCAAAATTATTTCTTTTGTTTGTCCTTAATTAATTTCGTTAAACGATTAAAAGCAGATAGAATAACCATTGGTATCTAATATTTCACAGATAGAATAATAGCCATTTTCCCTGATAAAACAAAATTCCAGCTTGTTTCTTGAATTTTTATCGCTTATTTAACTTATTCCATCGTACTTATAAATGTATACTTCCATGAAAAAAAAAAAGCTGAAGAAGCTGCTAAAAGAGAAAAAAAGCTGCTAAAGCTTCTAATAGTTTATACTAGTCTATGCCGTATTTGTTTTTCATGGATAACCAGCTAGGGTTATAGCAGCAAAGTTATAATTAATAAGCTAACTGGCTTTCATGAATTAATTTATTCACTATAGTATATAAATTTTTTTTTGTCCTTAATTAATTTCAGTAAACGATTAAAAGCAGACAGAATAACCATTAGTATCTAATGTTCTACAGATCGTATAATAGCCATTTTTCCCTTATAAAACAAGAATTCCGGCTTATTTCTTGATTTTTTTATCGCTTATTTAACTTATTCCATTATACTTATAAATGCATACTTCCATGAAAAGAGCAGAAGAGTTGTAATGTTGCAATTTTTTACTTAAAGAACTTTTAAAAAACTCCCAATATTGTAAAATAAACAGGCATTCATATCCCATTCTTTACTTCACAATAAACCACTTTACCTCATAAATACGCAATAATTCAAACTATTGTTAATCTGTGTTGGGGTGAGAATGAAGCTTGTTTAGTTCCGTTTTCCATTTGTCTTCATTAAACTCAACAATAATACATCCTCTCCTGGGTTCAAGCGGAACAATTTTTGTTGTTAATCAATAATAATGCTCCCGTTTACATTGTTTTCTACCCATTATATCCGTTGAAAGAAGGCATTTAGGGAGCAAATGAAACGTAGTTAATTTCATTCAGTTCTGATAATGCTATTTATTTGTATCTTTGTATTGGACTTTTCCTGTAACCTTCCTTGAATCTTCTTTTTCTGCTATTGGCATTGGTATATTAGGACTTTTTATTTAATGATATAACATCTCATTTTAATACTTTTAAGTGGATACAGAATTTTTATTCAACTTTCATTAATTATAAGGACATTTAAATGGTGAGAACAAAGATAAGTACTTTTATAAGACAATAGTAATAATTAACTGTAATGTCATTTCTATTTAAATGGACAGCTTGCAATTGATTTTATAGTTAACCTAATATTTGCTTGCATATTTTAAAATGAATAGCTGGTGTTGTAACAATTGTTTCCCTTTTTATTTGTTATGTTTTATTCTCATTTTTTTTTGTTTTGTTATATTATTTATCTTGATATATTGTGAAAAATCTTTTAGTGGTCGTTCTTTTTCCTCATTTGATGAATATGGATACTCATTCTAAAAAGAGTACATTATTCTAGGAAAAGAATTAATTATAATACTTAGTTGATTATATAAAAATAATTTTGATTCATTAAAATTTTGTATAACTTTTAGAGTTATTAAAATTTGATGATCGTGTATTAAATAAACTTTGCTTTTTATGTTATATTTGTCTAAAATCTGATTTTTTTTTGTATCAAGAATTTCTTCTTTTGTAAAGACAGTGATTATGTTATTCTAATTTTTTTTTCAGCTATAGCTTTCAATGAAAAAAAAAAATACAATGTCAAATAAATTTTATTATTCTTTTAATAATTTTTCTAAAATATTTTTCTTGTGCTAAGTATATATTTTTCTTGTATACAATATGCGTGTAACTAATACCGGTAGTAGCTTTTGTTGGCAAATGGTCGTGTTCATAGTTCACACCTTGACAGCTCTGTGTGAACCTTTGGTTTTTGTGTTGTGTTCTTTATATATACATAAAAATATTAGTTAAAATTGATGTTTAATCAGATTTATTTATAAATGGTCATTTTATGTTTTATTGTAAAATGAAAACTTGTGAATTAAATTTTCTTGTTATTTTCTTTTAAATAATTGTTTTGCAGGCATCAACAAATTTTTTCCTTACTATTATCGCTCATCTTGAAAAATCTGTATCATCTCAATTCTTCTAAATCTTTTGATAGGACTGAATGTTATTATTCTTTCAGTAATAAAAAGCTTCAGTTCATTAATTCTCATTTTTTCCCTCAATTAATGCAAGATTTTTGTATTTGGCTTTAATGGTTTTTTTAATAATTCCGGGAAACTTCTTCAACATAAAACCTGTGCTCCATAAATGAGCAGTGCCTTTTTCGACTAACATGAACAAAATGTAATTATTTTGAAAACTTATTTAAGCTCCCAATCCGCAGAAACACTACTAATGAGGTTTAAAATTGCAATTAAAAGGCTTTGTGCTTTCGTTCCCAGTGTAATGCAATTTAATTCTAAATAATGATACCCCTGGAGCATAACAACACATTCTCCTCAATTATCGTTTCAAACTTCTTAATTCTATTTTTTTAAATATTTTTCCTAGAAATTCCTGATCTTTGAAAGAATTCTTTATTTTAATAATGAGAGGAAACACACAAATCATTATCAAATTTATTTCATTTGTGGAACCACATCTTTACATTCACATTTATTTCGCTTGCAAATTATAGTTTCCATTGTTTTCAATCTCTTACCTTTTAAGAGTAGAGATTTCATGTAAACAAGTAATATAAAAAAAAATTTTAAAGTCAATTCCTACTTTTTTTTTCACTCTATTGCAGAAAGTCCTTTATAAATAATTTTCATTCATTTTTTAAGTTTACCTGGCGCCATCTATTGGTAGATATATGCAACTTAAATCTAAAAAAACCACAAGTAATTAATTAAATTTAATTACTGAATTAATATTTGAAAAACTGTATTAACATCAAGTATTATGCACTACAAGTTCAAAAAAATGTGTTTGAACTTGAGTGGATGAATAAAAAGTATTTTATTAACGACTGAAAATTTGAACAAGATACATATAGGGTGAGTGTGAGCTAATAGAAGGAATTGAATAATAGCAAACAATTTTCATTTCAGCTCAACAAGTAAGGAGAATTTATTTCATAACTACAACAGGGAAGACATTAATTAAATCCATGTCTTTTCGAATAGATAAATACTATATGTTTGAAGGGAATAAACAATGCCAAACTCACACTTAGATACACAAACATTGCTAACATTTAAACATAAATTATTTGAAAACTTTATACGTTTAACCTTTGTTGACTCACAATATTTACCAAATAGTCCATGTTGATTTAAAATGTCAATGCCGGACACTATTTCTACATTTTAAAACCAGTGCTATGCATAATTCAAGTTATCAGAGTTCCAGTCAGTCTTTCTAATGTGAAGTTCAAAGAAATGAAACGAAAAGGGTTACCACATTCATTCACTAACTTAAATTCGTTTATTTGATCAATATTTTACGAATTGTATTGTCAAAATATCAATAGGTGACAGTATATCTAATTATGTCAATTTATGCCGGTGTAGAAAATTAATTTGCATATAAATGTGTCACCAAATTCACTTTCATAAACGTATCAAAGTTTCGTATGAAATATAAATATTTGTATAAATAGTTGAATGTGTATAGTCAGTTGTATAGTTAGAAAATGAATGGGCAACAATATCTAATTCGGTTAATTTTTGCTGATTTTTCAAAATAATTTATACATAAATGTCACTAAATTCATTTTTTTATAAATGTATCAAAGTTTCATATTAAATATAAATATTTATATATTTCGTTTTATTTAAAAGGAAATATGCAAATGTTACTTAAGTTATAAAAAATTAATGACTTACTTATCACTGGAACTAATGTTCTAAAAGCTTACAAAAAAATTATTTTTCTAATTTGTAATTAAATTGGATTATTGCTATCTATTAGTAGTAGGTTGCGAATTTTCCAGATCCATAGAATCTTTAAACTAAAAAACATTGCACGAGACATGCTATTGTAAGTAAGTATTAAAGAAAGTTTAAGTAAAGCTAAATAAACAATAAAATTTAAATACAAGATAAAGAAACGCAAAAGGAAAAAAATTATATAAATTTGCATCACTTAAGTGTCTTAAACATAAGAATCGTTATATTAACAGAAAGCTTTTAAAGCAGGTTTCTGTTTTACTAGTTGATGGAAATTTTCTGGTCAATTTTTATTTATTTTCTTAATATCTCTTCTTCATTCTGAACCAGTAGTAATTACTTAATATTAAACTAATCATTAATCTGTCATTTATGTAGATCATCAAGCATAATTTAAAATTTTGAGTACGATTTAAATTTTACTTTGTTAAAAAACTCAGTTAATTTATGTTATTAATTAGATTAATCTAATTCGGTTAATTTATGCTGATTTAGCATGTATCAAAGCTTCGTGTTAAATATAAAATGCAAATATCTAATTCGGTTAATTTATACTGATTTAGAAAATTAATTTTTATATAAATGAGCCACTAAATTCAATTTATTAAATTTATCGAAGTTCTGCATTAAATATAAATATTTATACAATTCGTTGAATGTTTATAGTCATTTGTATAATCAGAACATGATTGGACAACAAATATATAAATCGGTTAATTTATGCTGATTTAGAAAATTAATTTGTATATAAATGTCACTAAAGCATAATTTAAAATTTTGAGTACGCTTTAAATTTCACTTCGTTTTAAAAAAAAAACTATATATCATCAAAATTCATTTTTCTTCGTACAATATTTAAAATATATATTATTTTATAATTAAATTTGTTAAATACAATTATCATAAACTAAACTATTTTTAAACTGAAATACCATTTAATAACAAGCAAAGATCTAAAAAATTGTAAATACATACACACAAAAAAAAAATAAAAACATGCAGGGTTAAAAACTGGTCAGTTAATTTCTTATATGCAGTTTTATTCACTGCAATGTATAACCTCATAAAAAGCCAGGAAAAAAAATGTTATCCTTATTTGACGAAAGAAAAAAAATATGTTTCCCCGTTTTTTTATAACACAACCCAGCAAATGAGTTAGCAAGAGTTAGTCATTCGTGAAACGTGGTGACAGGCGCGGTGAAAATGATTACATTTCGCGCACTCAAGATCGTATATTATCCGATAAAGGTAGGGAGGGGTCCGTCATGTCTAACATACCGTGTAAAATGTCTTTACCGCGGTGAAATCCTAGTAAATGAAAGAAAACTTAACATGTATTTATACAGTACCTTAGATATTCTGTCATATGGTTTTATGGGATTCTAATGGCGATGCAATAGTTTCTGGAAGCTTCTATCCGTGTGTGACATTGTTATCTGACAATTTGTTATGCTTGCATCATTTAAACATTCTTGTGTTGTTTTTTGTACTGTTGCCTTATATTAAGATAGTGTTATTTTATTTATATTTAATGGCAGGGATTTTAAAATTCACTAATCGAAGTTCGTTAATGAAGTGTTGTAATATTTTTTAACTTCTGAATTAAAATAAATATTTATTCCTATGAAATTTAAAGAAGTGGTGTAAATAGACTATTTCTTGGCTTTTCTTCATTGTGATTTTTAAGAAAATACTACGATTTTGGGTAGTTAATTTTCAATCATATGCATCTTTTAGAACTTGCATTTTATTTTTCATCTACTTTTAATCGATATATGTTATCAACATTTTCATATTCCAAAACTTGAATTGCCCGTTTTCTTGGCCCACTGGCAATGTGCACAGCTAGCTCGCAGGATTGGTTTGGTTTGGTCGCTCCACAGTCCTTTTTACAAACTTTAGGCTAATTAGACAAGGATCTACAGTTTAACGTGGATTTCGAACCACTAACAAGCCTCCACGGTCCTCCTGTCAGACTAGCTCGCAAGAAGACTGGGGTTCGAATGGCGTACAATTGTTTTAGTTCTGTGGCGTAAATTGTTTTAGTAAATTAAAATTTCTTATGTAATGACATGTTTTAAATAAATATCAAAGGGAATTAAAATTTATGCCATCATTCAGACAAAAAATTCATAAAAATAAATTTAAACTGAAAATTTTTGGTGATAATCTTTTGCTTCTTTCTTATAAAAACATTGATCAGTTAAATTTAGGTTTCCATAAGTCATATTCACTTGTAGCAATTTTTTATTTTAAAAAAAAATCTATTTTAACTATTATTATTGATCATTTTAATTTCGATTTATTACTGAGTTCTTTTCAAGAAATTGCAATTCAATAATTATATTTTAAAATTGTTAACGTTTAAAAGTTTAGTTTTAGTTGTTAATCGTTTAACATCGTTAACATTTCTATACACAATAAAATACTTGTTTAATCATTTTTAATTATTAAACAAATATTTAAATCGGCAATTACTTAATGTATTTTTTAAAAACCTTTATAGCCTTTAAATGCCCCCTTCATTTAACGTAGAAAGGTAATCCACTTTCTTTAACAAATTTCAAACCGGTACAACAGATGTCAACTCAAGATTTCATTGATCTCATCAGTCTTTCTCGAATACGGTAAATGATTTAAACATGAGTTTGGGGGCAATATTATGCAGTAACCACCCACCCTCCTCCATTCCGGTGATAAAAGCGATCCGTGCAACATGAATTGATTTGCAGACTATAAAGGCCGGTTCATACATCACTTCGCGAGAGACAGTCAAAGTCAGCCTTTATCCATAACAATGGGGAGTATATTCCCGTTAATAAACCGACTTGTTGGACAGGTGACGCTAAATAAAACGTCGCTAAAACAAAATATGATCATAGGAGTAGGCTTGGCAGTGCTTCTTTCATTAGGTTGTGGGTTGTTGGGCGTGTTAGAGATCCAGTTGTTGGCATGGCAACAAGGTCCCTGTAGACATTATTTCTAATCCCCCAATGAAAGGCAAAAAAGAAACACTAAGTGATCAAGGGATCTTTCCACCTGTGGCACACAGACAGCGCCTTCTGCAAAATTCATTCCACTTTCATCATTAGGATATATCACGAATTTCGGCAGAAGCAGTTAAAAACACTTAATAGCCATATCTTCATTTACTGCTTACATGGCTTATTTTATTACTTTTCGTATCATACCTTAGTCTTACGGAATTGGTTTAAATTTGATAGTTGCAAAAGTGTTCAATGAAATGTTAGTGAAGATATTGCGTGAGATTCGTTTTTTGTCAGAAGAATGCTTTATTGTTTTTTCATTCATTCTGTTAAATGGTTAATTAAATATTTGATGCACGTGAAATAGATTGAATGCATCATTAAATGGAGAATGTTAAGGACATTTTCACTTTGTGTAAGGAGTAAATGCAGATAACTATTTACGTTGGTAAAAGATTACATTTTGAAGATTTAAAAAAAATAATAATTACCAGAAAATTGAGGATACGAAATAATTAATTTAAACCAAGCAACCAGTTATTAAGCTGAAGTACTTTTAGGTGGGATAGAAGGGCTTGGAGGATATTGCAATTGGTTACCGATATACAGATGGCTGGTGCGAACCCAAAGAAATTCAGACGAAGTGGAAAATTTAGTGTCTATATTGAGAATACGCTATTTAAAAAATACCTTGTATGCCGGATTCCCTGCCAGGTTCCCCTCCTAGTGTGTTCAATCCAAATAAAAGTGGCACAATGTTGGTTAGTTTCTCTACCCTCTTCACGCCATATGTGGTACCAATATAATGCATTTCTCCCATTGTGTTAACATAATGTGGTGCAACCTTGGTAATGCTATATCTGCCATATTAGTAGCGAATGGTCTCATGCCAAAATGCATTGTTTGAAAACAGCAATGCAATTTTAGTGCACTACCAAAACACAGAAAAAAATAAAGCATATAAATATTGCACTTTACTCTATAAAATAGATGGAGATGAAGTATATATTCGTATTTTATATGTATGAAACATTATATGTATGTATGAAATATTATATGTATGTATGAAACATTATCATAAATGATTATTCGATATCACTTTTAGAATAAAACAATTAACACTTTATATAGATTTATCGAAAAAAAACTGTTGTGTAAGCATATATAATAAACCTAAAAAGCAATACTTAATGAACTTTTTAAAAATTATAATTAATAAGAAAATTTCTCAAACAATTTATCCTCTTTGTTATGCCTCCTATACCTTTTTTAAACAAAAAAAGTTAGTCTAAAAGTTAGTTTTTAAACAAAAAAAGTAAGTCGTAACAAAAAAAAGTTAGTCTTTTCGTTTAATACCGATTTGCAATAGAATTGCTCACAGCTAGAACATCTAATTACATTGCTTCGACAACTGCTGATGTTCAGACATCGATCTCAACTCGAGGGCATGTTACTTAAGCCTAAATTCTTCAACTTCAGCGAAGTTCGATCTGAGCTTCCGAAGCATCGAATAAATTTTGGAAAAAAAATTATATTTAAAGGTCGTCTTTGCAACATTTATGTTGAACGCATTTATCGATATTAAGGTTCTTTTGAGAATTTCTGCAAATAAAGTAAACTTAAGAATAATTTTTAAAAAATAATTTAAATTATTTAGTTATCGTTTAAGTTGATTTTACATATGTTTGCTGAAAAATAAGATGTTTTTCATAAATGATTTTTTTTTTTTACTTATATATAGGAATTTTTACCAATTAGAAATTGCCTTTAAAATAAGCTTATGTTTCAAAGATTGTTGTTTAAATTTTTCTAAATGTCTTGATGCTTATTTAAACTGTTGTTTTCGACTCTAGCAGATGATACTGGATGTATTATTATTTGAATATTGTTAGACATTCAAATAATACAATAAGTTCATACAAGAAAATGCTATAAGAAGTACCAGCTTTCTTAAAATTTTCTTATAAAAATGAAGAAACGTATCGGGTCTTGAATAAATTTGTTTTATTCTTTTTTCTATTTTTCTAATTTATGCATCTCTCTATTTTTATGGAACTGACTTAGAGTAACATGAATTTTTTTTTTTAAAACAATTCTATGCGTATGTTTACTATAAGTAATTATATGCTAATGCTACTATATGCTCAAGTTAAATTTTTGTTTGTAATCCCTCAAGGCGCATCTTCTTTAGATGTGTACGGGTTTCACGACATTAATGATCTTTGACTTCACATTTTTTTTATCTTCTCCTTATTTTCACTTCATCGTCCAGACTACAGTCTTCATCATTTCCGTATACATATTTGCTTACTGCTATATCATTACTTCATGTTTTTTTTTGTAGTGCCCTTGATCATTTTGCTTTTCATGTACTTCAAATTTAAGGTTATGCTCTTTGTTGTTTATTAATTTTTCTGTCCGATTTTTTTTTAATAATGTCAGTATTCTTACCCACTTGTTTGCCATGCATGGCGACCCATTTCTTAGGAAATGGGATCCTATGTTGCGAGCCCAGCCTGAGTTTCGACTCTCGTGGGTTAACATACCTCTTTGGCCCCACTTCTGGTAGACGGATGACACACCTTAGTTTCCGGATATATAAACGGCTGGCAATTTCCGTGCTTCAGTGTCTAGAGGTTGCTTCAGATTCAAGTGATGGATCACTTCATGACTATCTCGCTAATGGTGGAGGTTGTTTTAGAAAGTACCCCTGAATTTATCGGTCTGATCAGCACTAATTCAAAAATCTGCGTTTCCTTGTAGAATTCCATGCTAAACTATGATATGGGTCCAGAATTTTTTTCTCCATTTTATGGATCCTCTTTCAAAAATTTTCTTCGACAAAGGCCACATTTCATCACTTCCAGAGCTTTTTCCAAAATTGTCCCTCGAGACAATTCTTCAGAAACTTCAAACCTGACCTCAACTAAGGCAACTGTCCACTCTGAAACCAACAATTGTTGATTAGGCTTCGTCTGTCAATTTTATATCTGCTCCATCTTCTTCCACCTGTGTTAATTTTGCTACTGTTCGCCTTCAGAAGACTCCAGTCATAGCTAAACTTAAACCCAACAAATAACAACATTTAATCAAAAAAAAAAAACCGTTTGGTAACAATGAACACACACCAAAGGATCTTTTTACTCGGACAACTGAAGCAACTACAAACTGAATCTTACTCCCTAAAGAGTTGTTGCTAATAAGAAAGAAACGCCTTATATAACATCCCTTTCAGAATCAGAATCAGCATCTATGTCAACAGATAATTCTCATGAATACGATGGGAAAGATATGGTCTGATAAATTTTAATCGAGATAAAAAAATAATCTGCAATTTTTTAATGTTATAATATTTATCTTACTAATTTTTAATCAATTTTATCTATTAAAGGTGAAAGATATTTTACTGCTTTTATTCAAGTAATTTATTTAATGCAATTATTTATTATTTAAATTAGATTTCATTTCACTATTAAGCATTAAGCATTTTCATTTCACTTTCAGCATTTAAGCTTTTTAAAATTTGTTTTGCGCAGCTTTGCCAAATCTGGCTCTTGGGCCATTAAACCCCACCAGTCAACCATCTAGCCAATCTTTGTAGATGTCACGTTGACTTTTTGTATTCATCTTTGTATGTATCTTTTTGTATGTTTTAAGTTCTTCGTTGATAGCGTTCTAATAAATTCCCTATCCACTGTTTCATTTCTTTTACCTCGTGCGCTTTCATTTTTCCATCAACTTTCACTTGTATATATGTATTCATAATTTTACAACATAATATAATAATTCCCAATAATCCGTTATATATGATACGTAAATATACATTCAAGACATGATATACTTAATAAAATATTGTTTAGAAATTCAATGGTTTGCATAGCTGCAGATCCATCAATATATAACATAAAATTGTGACATCAAAAGTGAAAAATATCTTTTACAATGTATGCCAAAAATTCTTCCCAAATCGCAAATAGTATTTTTGCCTTTGAGTTTATCATCGGGTAAAAACACATTCAATTCCCCAATGGACCATATGTTGCCTTACACTAAAGCAGTAAAAAAGAACATTGCCAGATGTACTCTCGTTTCTTGCAGTTTCTTTTGTTTCAACCAGTTTTAAAAACGACGGTGGCAAAAACTATCTTGAAATCAATAAAAGGATAGCCAGTACTAAAAGTGAAATCTCCCTCAAGGTACCTGAAATAAAACGCACGTGCTTTAAGGGTAATATGTCCATGTTATTTTTTTATCATCTTCCGACATCTTATTCATTCTTTTTCTGTATGAAAGGGAGGCTCACATTCACCTTCGTTAAAGATCAAGTCACGTTGTCGATGTTTTTATAAGGTGAGGGACTTCTTGTTTAGAAATAAATTGGAACCTTATCCATTGATGGCAATGCTTCATTTGGTTAATGACTTACTCAGATCTTCTTGTCGGAAGTAAGACTTGTTTTCAAAGAGCATTAGACTCATTAAGCATTTCTTTTATAATGACCTTTTAGGTGGATATCTTTATTTAGATATGAACAGATGGCACTGATATTTCATATAGTTCTAAATAGCATTAAATACTTATCAAAATAGAACCGGTTTTTTTTCTTCTCACTGATGCAATATGATTAATATTAGTTGGATGACCGAATATATTTTTATCCACTGACAAACTCAGAGGCAAAATATCAATTGCAATTTACTGTAAATGTGTTTTTGAGATCTTCTTGTCAGAAATAAAAGTTGTTTTCAAAGAGCATTAGACTCATTAAGAGTTTATTTTATAATGACCTTTTAGATGGATATCTTTATTTAGAAATGAATAGTTGGCACTGATATTTTATATAATTCTAAATAATATTAAATGCTTATCAAAATATAACCGTTTCTTTTTCTTTCTTCACACTGATGTAATATGTTTAGTATTAGTTGGATGGTCGAATACAATTTTATCCAATGACAAACTCTAAGACAAAATATCATTTGCAATTTACTGTAAAAGGTGCTTTTCACCTTTCGCTCTATTATTCTTCTATACTAAGTGTTGCTAGCTTTGGAGTCATATAAATGCATATAATTATTTATAACTATCTGTAAATGCATAAATGCATATACTTATTTACAGCTATCTGTAAATGCATATAATTATTTATAACTATCTGTAAATGCAGATAAATATTTTACAACTACCTACCTGTAAATACATATAATTATTTACAGCTATCACAAAATTATGAAAATTATATGTCTTTGAAGTCTTTTGCAATGGTGCAAAACAGGTTTCTAATAATTGTTTAAAACATCCAGAATAATAATCGAAAGTTTTTAAATTGAGAATACTTTGATACCACATGTTATAAAAAGTATATTCTGTAGTTCAGAGAAGGATTTTATAAATGTAATAAAACTTAAATAAATAGAGACAAAGAAAAAGAGTGATTAAAAATATAAAATCCCTTATTACAAATTTTTAAAAATACAATATTCAGATATAAGAAATTCAGATTCTAAATAAGAAATTCAGATAATAATAACTTGAAAATCAGTTGAATATAATTAAATAAAAGAATACTTTGAAACCTAAACTATTTGCCAAATGTATATCTAGAATAAAATTTAAAGCTATTGAAATTCTTAATCAATAAACTGCTTCAATATGTCTTGCAAGCATACTTAATCTGAAATAACAGCATGCAGTATTCTCTTGAATATGTTACTGGAACAGGAGTTTCTCAATTAGAAAAATACTGTATGTCACTGTGATATTAAGCCGACAACTTAAGTCTTCTCAAAACAGCTTATCATTGTTGATTCCTTTATTAATTTTTCCTATGAGGGTAAGTGAATAACTAACATGTTCTCAAAGGGTTTTGGATAATCTACTACAAGAGTGTTAAAACTAATAACTTCAATAAATATGCGTCATAGAACCATATAGAAAAGCATTTTGTATTCCTCTTTCTTTATCTGCTATAAGTTTTTCTTATTTATATAGATAATACTAAAAGGAATTTTGAAGCTGTGTATGAAAATAATGAATTTAGGAGTTGCAAATAAAATGAAATGTTTTGAAATAAGATTTGACTACATAGTTTTACAGGAATGGTGAAAATAACTATATTTTGGTAGTAGTAAAGTGTAAAGTTACATCTAAATTTAAAAATATCATATATCTACGTAACTTTTAGAATATAAAATCTAATTATATTGATATGATCTTTATATTGTGGGTTTTGATATTTTATTAATAGTTTAAAATTCAATATTATTGTTTGGTAGTGTATCAATGCTGATATTCAACTATTTCATAACAATAATTTTTGTAGCTGCACAAAAGTAGTTGGTGGAAAATTTTTCCAATATATTTTAGTTTCGAAAATACTTTTTGCGTTACTAAATTTAGATTTCAAATAAAATCTAAACACTGCTAAGGGCTTTGGAGTAAGATTTTACATTTAATTTAATAGAAAATTAATAAAATTTATAAACAAAAGCATTTATCCTAGCTTAAAAATATCTTGAGAAAATTCTATGAATATTTGCATATACAACTTTATTTTTGTTTAATAACATAGCTGAACAAGTACAACTTTATTAACAAATTTACATTTTTGCAACGAAATAAAATGTGCAATGCATAAATTATTTTGTTAATTATATATTACTTTTGAAATCTTTTTTTAATTAATTATAGGAGAATTTTTATTAGTATTATTTAAACTTTTAGCTGTAATTAATCTCTAAATTTGTAGAAAAATCAAATCAAGTGCATTGTCTATTTCAGTTAATTAAATTAATTAATTAATTATAATATACTATGATTTCGAATATTTATGAATATATTATGATACTACCTTCAGTTGTTCCTTTATTTTTAGATTAATTGCCTTATCTATTTTAGTTAATTAAATTAATTAATTAATTATAATATACTATGATTTCTGTTTACTACCTTCAGTTGTTCCTTCATTTTTAGATTAATTGCATTATCTATTTTAGTTAATTAAATTAATTAATTAATTATAATATACTATGATTTCTGTTTACTACCTTCAGTTGTTCCTTCATTTTTAGATTAATTGCATTATCTATTTTAGTTAATTAAATTAATTAATTAATTATAATATACTATGATTTCTGTTTACTACCTTCAGTTGTTCCTTCATTTTTAGATTAATTGCATTATCTATTTTAGTTAATTAAATTAATTAATTAATTATAATATACTATGATTTCTGTTTACTACCTTCAGTTGTTCCTTCATTTTTAGATTAATTGCATTGTCTATTTTAGTTAATTAAATTAATTAATTAATTATAATATACTATGATTTCTGTTTACTACCTTCAGTTGTTCCTTTATTTTTAGATTAATTGCATTATCTATTTTAGTTTATTAAATTAATTAATTAATTATAATATACTATGATTTCTGTTTACTACCTTCAGTTGTTCCTTCATTTTTAGATTAATTGTATTCTGTATAACTCAATATAGACTCAAGTTTGATCTATCAATTGAAATTTATTTTAACATTTATATACATTCGTGAAAATGTATCTTAAATTTTTTTTTTTCTTTTTGCCATTACTTTAGTTGTCTTTAGGATTTAAATTTTAAAAAAAATTCTAAGATTTAATTATGTATATCACGTAAATAAGAAAATATGTTTACATTCTGAATCGTAAGTCTTTGAAAATGATCTCATTTATGAAGTAAGAACAACGTCTCAAAGGAACGGTTTTGAATAAAAATATTTATCCAAACTCCATACCAAACTTGCACATTTACATATTCGTATGCAGATAAGAGAAGTGTTGAGCAAGCCCAAAAGAAATGTAGGAAGTGATATTCTTTTCATTTTGTTGGAATACTGACTAAAATGAGAAAACTTTTTATTTTCTCCTCCTTCAAGATTTTTCCATTTTAAATTTCAAACCGAGATTCTATGTCTAAGAATTTAAAAAAGAAGTAGCAAGCGATTCAAAAATTTTTAAATTATCCTCTGTATAAAATTTCTTTTGAAATATCATCGACGACTCTAAAGATTCTGTACTTTGGGATACGGCTGAAAATTTTTATTCTTTATTTTACTTTTTATCTCTATAAAACTGAGGTAAAAGAGAAATCTTACGTTGAATTTTAAATTACTTTCTGTTTGGAAATTGGTTCTATTTTTTAGTTTATTTTAATCCTCGGATGTGTTTTATTTCGTTATCTCACTTAAAAGAAATCAAAATTTGTTTTTAAGCAGGATATATTTAAGCAAACTGCCTGCTATTAATATTAGAAAAGACAAATGTTACCCGTTAAATTCACTAAGTAACAAAACCTAAAGAAAGTTGTGTAAAAATAACTTGTAATAACTCCTGAATGGAATCTTTCCCACATTAACGTTTCACTAAGGAACTCTTTGGAACTCTTGTATTTTATAATTGAAAATTTTTTAAAACATTAAAAATAAACTTAACTATTAAAGGTTTAATGTATATACATTCTCTTTAATAGTTTATTTTATTGTAGGTATCAAAAGCAATTTTTCTAAGAATTTTCTATAAAAAATTTTTATATTTTACGATAAGATTTCACTTTTTAATATAAAATATTTCTTCAATGTTTCACGTTTTAGATTTAAATGTTTCATGAAATTTGAAAACTAATTAGAAAAATGTATGAATACATTTTCAGTGTAAGTGGCTTAAGTATATATGAATATTAATAGTATATAATCTAGTTTAAACATATATTTTAACGGAATGTTGAACAAAATACGTTTAATATCATATTTTAAGCATAGGTCTAATTATTAAAACGATTGATTCTGTGTTATTCTATCTACAAAATAAAAATTGATGCTATTTTGGAGACTAACGATGTTAATTAACAAATTTAACGATATATCAATAAATATTTTTATTATCGTTAATTTCTTTAACGATAATAAAAATATTTTTAAAGGATATATACTTTTAAAAGATTGATTCTTCAAGTAAAAAATATATATCATATTAAATTAAGATTATAGGTTATTTCCAGAAATTTTATAGGATTTTTAAAATAGAAGAATCACAATAATTTTATAAATAATAATAAACTCTTTCCCATTCTAATAATTAATATACATCATTTTTATCATTCAATCTTTATTATCAACATCATGTATTCTTATTCAACATTTTGCTCAAACCGAGGAAATATTTATAAATTTCGACTGAAAATTATCCTTAGAAAAAAATGAGATATAAGATAGAACTAGGAAAACTCACAAAGATTTAAAATAACAAAGAAATTATTTGAAAATAGCATACTCCTAAAGAAAATTATTTTGGTTCTCCAACCTACCTTTTACTGATTCATCAAATAAAATAGTTCTCCAACATATCTTTTTACTGATTCTTCAATTAAAATGATTCCCCAACCTATCTTTTACTGATTCTTCAAATAAAATGGTTCTCCAACCTATCTTTTATTGATTCTTCAAATAAAATGGTTCTTCAACCTATCTTTTACTGATTCTTCAAATAAAATGGTTCTTCAACCTATCTTTTACTGATTCTTCAAATAAAATTGTTCTCCAACCTTTTACTGATTCTTCAAATAAAATGGTTCTCCAACCTATCTTTTACTGATTCTTCAAATAAAATGGTTCTCCAACCTATCTTTTACTGATTCTTCAAATAAAATGGTTCTCCAATCTATCTTTTATTGATTCTTGAAATAAAATAAAAAAACTAATGAACATATAATTATTGCAATAATTAAAATTATCAAAATAAATATATCTGAAATGGTAAAGATTTTTCTAAAAACATTATTCCGGCATAAAATTATTATTTAGAATCATAAAACTTTTAAAATAATGTCCAGATATTTTGAAATTTATTCTACTTTAAAAGTTGCTTATAACAGATATCATTGAATAATAATTTTCGCCTCCTCAAATTTTCTGCAAATGTCATGCTCAAATTTCTACCATCCCTAAATTACTTGTCTTTGCAATATCGTTGTTTAATTTTTAATTTGGCAAACATTCTACGAGACCCGGTAAGATCACAGACGATTCAAACAGATAATGCATTCAAGAAACCTTTAAATCATAGCGGTGTAAACGCTATAGTCAACTGATATTGTCAGTAGACATAAATTAACAGTCTCTGTATACCAAATGCATCTTTATTCATAAGGCTCTCCTGGTTGGAAGCCATGATTTACATGCACATGTTTATAAAGGCTTTAAAGACATATCTGCTCTCAAAGCATAACAATAATTGTAGTACGTGCAACAGATTTCTAAAGCTTAATCTACTGGGAGACCTTTGCATTATTTCTATACATTTAAAGCTCAGCTGTAGAATAAATGAATGGATGAATTTCTCTTTGGCATTTTCTACGAAATTACGAACAAAATTAGACAACAGGGGATTGTTGCATATGTTGTTCCTAACTCAATTTAATTTCTTATTTGCTATATCGTATTTTCAAAGGAAAATACAAAATTCCAATAGGCAATACTTGCATCGTATGATTAAGTGAGCTACGAGGATAGATAATTCGATGAAAAATTGCAATAAGAGAGTGTCTTAATTTATTTTTGAGCTTTAGATTCTTGATATTCCTACTGTAATTTTATTTTCAATACAAATATTATTCATTTGGCAAAGTATCAAGGAAGTTTAGTTTTAAGAATTCATTTCTATAAATTAAATTATATTCAGTAGTAATGTTATTATTTCTTACAATTTTCCACTTCAAATATTTATATATTTAAAAATATTTGTATAATCTGACAAATAAAGATGCCAAAATTATTTGTAAAATCTGAAATAATTTGTCTTTAGTTACTTGAATTATACAGATATGTTTAGACACCTTGCTTACTATCCTATTAATTCTTATCACTGTATAAGTTAACTTCTTTTTAATTTCATTGTTACATCATAACTATTAATAACTCATCACGCCTACATTATAGTACAAAATCTTTTATGCTATAATGTAGGCGTGTGGGCTTATTATTGAAATAACATTTCCTCATATAATATTTAATGAACCTTCGGTATTAAAACTTAATCTTAATATTTTCGTTTTTTAATAATTATGTTGGTGTCGATATATATCGCAATCAAATTGATGAAGTTCTTCATTCTATTTTTAAAATCACTACTTACTGGAAAGCATTTACTGATTGCAATCCAAATAATCATGAAAACAAACAAAAAAGATGACTATATAAATTACTAATTTCCTGTAAATGTATCATAAAATAATTGATATCTTGCATCTATTTAAATTATATATAGATATACAATCAATTTTAGATTATATCAATTTAATCGATTAGTATTGTATAATAAAAACAAAGCCCTATATTGTCATAGCCCGATATCCTATAATCATAGTCAGTAAAACACTCGCTAGACATCGGTTTTCTTTCTTAAAAATTACATACATTGGTTTTCCCGAATCATCAATTTCTTAAAATTTAATTTTAATTGCCAGAAAAGTTAGAATTTGTTTAGTTACACATATGAATCGAAATATAATCATTATAAGAACATAGTAAGAAAAGTAAAATATATTTATTTTCTTTCAATATACATGAAACATTTTGATATTTGAAACGCCATGTATAGCTTATGCCGATTATTAGAAATTAAAATGCTAGCATATCAGCTCGGTAATAAAACGAAACCTATATTATTGTAATTAATTTCTTTCAGAAAATAACTTTACGAAGAAACATTTGCTGTTGAGGTACTCATATATAAGTGTACAAGTTTTCAGGATATATCTAGACAAAAAAGGCGTTCAAAGAAGTTACGTATATGAAAAAAATTCAAAAGAAAACACAGCTTAAACGTGAGTACATTAATTTTATTAAGCAAGAATGTCTGTATTAGGATTTAGGAAGTGCGCTTAAGCAATAAATGCTTTCTTGCTACCATTAAAACCTACATATTGAAAAACTAGCAGAAATAAGGTATCCCTTTTTGTTTTATTTGTGCATTTTCCAAATAATTAAGGTAGTATAAGGTATCTAGGTACTAGCAGAAATAAGGTATCCCTTTTTGCTTTTATTTGTGCATTTATACATTTTCCAAATAACAAGTAATCTAAAAAATAATTTTTTAAAAAGTCAATTCCTACTTTTTTCACTCTATTGCAGAAAGTCTTTTATAAATAATTTGCATTCATTTTTTTTAAGTTTATCTGGCGGCATCTAGTGGTAGATATATGCAACTTAAATCTAAAAAAAACTAAAATTAATTAATTAAATTTAATTAATGAATTAGTATTTGAAAAAACTGTATTAACATCCAATGTCATCCACTACAAGTTCAAAAAAATGTACTTGAACTTGAGTGGATGAATAAAAATATTTTATTAACGATTAAAAATTTGAAGACAAGATATATATAGCGAGTGTGAGCTAATAGAAGGAATTGAATTAAAAGGTAGTTGTTAGGATTATTACAAAAATATTTTTTATATGAAAAGCTGGAATTGAATTGTGATTACTTTTATAACTAAAACCAAAATAAAATATTTTTATTTTTCCTTTTTCTGGTGATTTTTATACTAAAAAGCGAAGAAAATTCATCAAAAAATAATTAATATAATTATCTAGAGCTATGTAAATTCTGGATATATGGATATATTAATAATTTAATAAATAATACATTTCATATCAACGAAAACCCTGAAAATATTTTAGAAGATTAATTTAATATACTCAAGTTTAATTTATATAAGCCGAAACAATTAATTAAATAAGCAAAATTTTACATATAGTTTAAAAGGAGATACAGTTATATTAGAGAAGATATTTTTAAAAAGTTATAACAAGTGTTATGCTTATTGCAAAAATAATAATACAACTTATAAAAGCAGAAATTCAGAAAATTTTATTAAAATAAATAAGGAATTTTTTGCATTTAAAAATGAATTGAATTCTTGAAATTTTTATTATTTTAGTATTCTAAGACATTTCATATCTGTAAGAAATGTTTAAAATACAAGGTAAAGTGGCAAAAAGTTCAAATTTGCTAAAATGTCGTGCACCTATCTTTTTTTTCCGCCTTCAAATTAAAAATGGATATGAATTTCTTAGCTATATACAAAATGATATTTACGATTGTTTCAAGTAAAATGAACAAATTATACAAATAAAAATATTCATTCCTTTAATTCTGTAAGCTATGTCATTGCTTTTATTGCGAAATTTTAAACTGCATGTTCATTATATTAAGTATAAGTCTGGTGGTATTGTATAAATATATTTCGTGAATAGTTTATGGTTTCTTTTTATTAGAAATGAAATAATTTTCAAATTATTTTTTTCCTAATTTCTGAAATCACTCTTTTATAGACTTCTCCCAGGGATTTCTTACAATTGACAATATAGTTATAATAAATTATATCAATTTAAAATATTTTTATCAATCTTTATAAATTTTCCATTCTGAATAGGCTCCATTTGAAACAAATAAAATTTACCCTTAGGAAAATTTTTAATTGAAATTTTGCATTATTTTAATAAAAAAGTTATTACAAATACAGTATTCATTACTTTTATTTATTAAAAATAAATAATTTAATAGATAGAAAAGATACAGATACATAATATAATAGACAATAAAGATAATTAGAATTATTTTAACTGTCTGCATAAAAAGTTAATTAATTAAATAATGAATAACAACAGGTATATTCATTAATATAATATATTTCCTAACACAAAATGCAAGAATATAGAAATTTTATCCCTGAGCTTTGAATCAAAAATTTCGTTATTTGTTTGAAACAATAATTGATTTATTTGTAAAGCAATAAAAATCCTGAATCGGCCATCATTACTTCCTGCACATATTTGATATATCTTTATTTTAAAATTCCCGTAACCATGAAATTCATTTAGATTTAGTAGGTAAAGAAATGAATAAAAAGGAAATGAGTAAATAAAATGAATCGAAGAATTCATTCATTTTTATACAAAATATATCAATTGATTTGCAAGTCAAGTAAACGGTTTATTGATGCATATTTGATGGAGTTTTATTTGAAATGGAGATATGAAAAACATTGTTTCCCTATGCCAATATATTCAAACAAATGTACAAATAGATTGCAAGCATTTGGACAAATGATGTTTGATGTTTTTACCATTATTTATTGGTGATAAATGTATATTTTAACATTTTCTTTCATTTATCAGTTACTTACATTTTACTTTTTTTTATCTCTGAGAACCTCCTATAATGTATGTTTTATTTATTCAAACATATACAAATGTATTTAAAACACATACATTTTTAACGTTTGTTTATTTATTTAGAACACATTTATTTTTGTGGGTTTTTTTTTTATTTGTAACTAGCGTTTTAAGAAATTTATAAATTTTAAATTGCTATTATGAGTGCATCTCATAACATGTGTAATATCGAAAATTTAAAGTTAATTAAACAAAATACAAAAATACAAATTATGACAAATAATAAAATACGATTAAAAAAAGTCTTAAAATTTGTTAAAAATTTTTATTAAAATGAAATTCTTAAAAATTGTTAAATCATTATTCGTTTTTAAATCGTTATTTTTATCGTTGTTAAATCTTTATTTTAAAAATCGTTATTTTTATCGTTGTTAAATCTCTATTTTAAAAAATCGTTATTTTTATCGTTGTAAAATCATTATTTTAAAAAATCGTTATTTTAATCATCGTTATTTTTAATCATCGTTATTTTAATCATCGTTAAATCTTTATTTTAAATTGTTATTCTTTAAAGGTACTTCATAATTTTATGATAAATTTCTTTTTATCTTCAAATGAAATATAATACTATTAATAAAATATAATACTGCTTTTTAGAGTGTAACAGCTCAAAATTTACATTTAAATTAATACTATATGCAAAAAAAGTATTGAATTTTCCATTGTATGTTCTAAATTTAATACTTAAAATTTTTAATTTATACTTTTCATGTTGATTCATCAGGTATTTAAATTTCAAAGTATTATAAATGATTTATATTACTTGATGTTAGAACTCATTTAAGATATTTTAAAATAAATCAAGGTTAAAAATACAATTATTTATAATTATGTGCTCAATTATTTATAGTCACTTTAATAACTACATTCAGTTTTTCGCTTTTTTTTTTTAAACTTATTTGTGAGATTTGAAATAAATTATAAATATATAATTTATATTTTTCCATGTAAAATTATTATACACTTATCATTGTCTTTCACAAAATATTGATATAAATATTACATTGGGATCATTAGAAATCTAATTAATATCCATAATTACTTAATCAATTATGTTATCTCTTGTCAACTTTACAATATTATTATTAATTCTTAACTATTCTTTAGTTAAGAATTAACGATTATTTAAAAATGCAAAGAGTTTATATTCTTTCTTTCTAATAAGATATTTCGTTAAATTTTATTTTGCAAAACTTTCTTTATGTAATGTTCGTTACTTACAAATTAATTAATGCATGTAATACTATAGAGATTCACAAATGATAGTAATGAAATTAATTATCTTACATAAAAATTTTCATTAAAAGAAAACTTCTTTCTAGAATTTTTATTTTTTGAATTTCCATTCACAGAATTTAATGATCTTTAACCATTTATGTAGTAATTTTATCGTATATAATTACAAAAACCGTAGTAATTAAAAGATAAAATTTGCCATATTTATAAGGCTTAATTATTCCTTTTAATAATTATTTACGAACTTAAAAATTATTTTCCATGAAAAAGTAAAAATTATTAAATTTTCATCAATTACGAATTATTTTCAGTACATGTAGATCATGTAATAAAAAGCATAAAATTCTGTCAAAGGACAATATAAATCAATAATATTTATGATTTATTTAAATTCGAAGTAAGTACTGATAATAAAAAAAAAAAAAAAAAATTTTTTTTTTTTTCTCAATTTTCTATTTTGCGATTATTTTTGTACTTAAAATAAAATAATTTATTCTGTAAACTTTTGTTTAAAGACTTAATTCGTTATGTACAATTCTATACTCGTTTTTAAAAATTTATTGAATGATTTAAAAAGTAAATAATTGTTTGTTGATTTTTTTAAACTGCTTTTAAGTGGTTAAGAATAATCTTCTTAATGAAGCTCCTTTTTCTCATTGTAAACTGAAAAGAATATTTAATTTGTATTTAACATTGGAAAAACTCATAACATTAATTTTCATTACAAATATTCTATTTAAACATATCACTTTATAAATATCGAAAAAAGAACCGAAGTGGGTGGTTGATATCTCGTTTGGTATCAAAATGGAATCACGGTATGTGGACCGAACCGAAAATCCCGTGTCTACGCCAGGGAAGAGTTCGTATATGAAATATTCTTTCTGTTGGGCTGAAAGAGAAGGTAAAGGGACTGGAAGCCCCTCACACGCAATCGAAAAGAGGTATTGGTTCAAAATTGTAGTGGCAAAAATCTAACATCTCCTGGCTAACTCTGAATATAGCTTTTTAATAGTGAATGATCTCCTATAAAAGTGCCAGCCTTAAAAAACATAAATACAGTAATCTGTCACATTCTTGAACCAGTAGTAACATGCAAAGCTATATTTCAGGAGACCTCAAGTTTGAATCCACTAGCAATGTCAGTTGCAGTCATTTTTCAAGCATGAGAAGATTCAATGGCGATAGAAACAGCATGTATATAGTGTCCCATTCATATACATCTGAATCTCTTCGCCTGGTGGGATTTACTAAGTTTCTCCCATATAACACGCACAGACGGAGAAGTTTCCCATAAAAAGACCTCCCCCTCAATCAATGGATTGTTAGTAGATAAATACTTCTTACAAGAGGCCCACCGATGGTCAACAAAAAATAATTTATGTATATATACATACAATAGTAGTCTAAAACTAATAGTAGATTATATATATATATTGTGCTTATATAATATTTAATAAAACACACATTATATAGCTAAAAAATATTATATATGCATATTATATATTATACTAAATAATATATAATATGCACATATAATAACAAATAGAAGTATATATATGCATAAAATTTTATTATATAAATTTTCTATAGAACATGTCTGATATGAAAAAGATTTATTTTTAATCAATTTCTTTCCTTAAAAGAACTATAAAATGACAAAATGAAAATTTCATTTCTCATTGTTGGAACAATTAGGGACAACAGACAGCTTGTCTGAGCAAGTATGTACTATACGACTGCCTACAGGCGCTTTATGATTCCTTAAAACTATTCTGTATTTGTTTGACAATTTTATTCCTCCCCATTATTCTTCCTTTTTACTTTTTAATTAACACTGTCAAGAATCATGAAAAACGATGCTTTCATCAAGAGAGAAAAAAAAATCAAAATAGTCGATGCTCAGAAAATTTATCGAATGAGTAATTGAATAAAACTAAAAGAAAAATACATTAATCAAATCAAAGGACAAATGCAAAGAACATAAAATAAAAGAGAAGTAAGGATCTTTGTCCTTTTTCTTTATTTCTTTGTCTTTAATGTCAGTGTGCAGGATACTAGTTCCCATCCAACTCAGCAAATGTATAATTTCAAAAAAAAAAAATACTTCCCTTGAAACCGATAATCAGTATTTGAATATATTTTTAATTGAGTCTTTTAAAATATTAATGAGTAAAAAGATATCAGGTTTTCTAAGAAATGTTATATATATATAATAGTTTTTGTATGTTGTGGTATATTATAGAAATTATAATTGGCATAAGGTTGGTGGTAAAAAGTAAAATTAGTTTTAAAATCCTTTCTCCAGTCTCAAAATTAGGTTATTTTTAGGTGCTGCATTCAAAGATTGTTAAATAAGAGCTTATAGTAAATAGGTATTTATATATTCATGTGCCACAATTTCAGTAAAAAAATATTGTTGTTTACCTATTGCAACAAATACATTGTACCAGAATTAAATATAAAAATTACAAGCTTTTAAAACAAGAAGTTTTGAAATGTTTTTGTAAATTTTCTTGTCAAACATTTTGTACAAAGGCAGATTTGATAATAATTTCATAAGAACATAATTTATCATTCCCAATCAGCTAGTTAATTGTTTATTTCTTAATAATTTAAAAAAAAAAGATTATGGAGGTATTCATATCGCTTGAATTTCACTATTGCAGTATTAATAATGTGTTGTAATGCCTTTTTTAGAATTATTATATTATATTTAATAATATTCATACTAATATTTCATATATTCTATCCTATTTTGAAAACTGAATTTATCTAATTTGTGAAACAAAAAAGAAATGAGTACTGCTATGACGAAGATTGATGTTTGACGATTTTTTTAATTTCATCAAACTTTTTTAATCACATTTTACATCACATTCACGTCGCTCATTTATTTTTCTTTTACCTTCAGATCTCAATTTTTTGTCGAATAATCTTTTAGGGAAATTTTTCCACTAATCATTTTCCGTATTAAATATTTGCTTCTCAAAATTTTTCTAGAATAAACTAATTAATTATCTTATTAAATTTTAATTTATCATAAAAAAAAAAAAAAGGCTTAATCTTATCTTGTACTTGATCCCTTATGTTAATCTGCTAATAACCAATATGATAGGTTCGCAATTAAAAACCTTAAATTCATTCATATTTTAGAATAAAGGTCAAAATTAGAATCTGAGAAGAAAGCTTAAAATTTTTACTTCAAGAATAAAAGCCTTACATAAAATAAAATTTAAGATCAAAAGTCTTTCCACCAGGTCTTTCTTGAATAAATGTATTCTTTTATCTTATCAGAAATTCTTTTGATCTTGTGAACAAAAATACTTCTGGTGTTTTCTTTTATGAAGCTTCGTATAAAATTTTCCTTTAAGAATAGACAGCAAACATTGCACCAATGTTCCCTTCATCTCTCTAAAAGTAAAGAAATGTTTTGCTGTCTCCCAAACGGGACTGTTTTCCAACTGACTGGTTGTCACTGTACTGTCAAATAGAAGCATCTAATAGACTCTTATAAATCCTTCTTCCCGACCAACGATTGCCACCACTTAACTACCAAAAATCAGAAATGTCACCATCTAACCTCGCCCACACGTAAAATAACAACAAAATCCGACAGAGCACTACAAGAAATCTTATTCATTTGTAGAATGTCGCCTCCAAATCCTGACACTTGAAAGGAGAAAATTCCACCATAGCACTACATTACCTTTCTACCTGTAACAAAAGGATCGAGAAGACATAAAAAGTATGCTTATATACTGTCTTACCTGGCAAAAACATCAATGTTTCTTTATCATATCGCATCGCAAAAAAATTTATTCTAGGCATAGACATCTTTTATCATACAAGAATAAATAACATTTCGTTTTTCCTCTACATAAAGCTATTTTCTCACTCACTAGCTCTCGCTGCACTACCAAAAACAAAGCGTAAATGGACTATTGTAAATCTTTGCAACCGAAAAGTGAATGCCATTATTTAGGATCAGGAGTCAGTAGTCCCTTTAGATTTACTTTCTACCACACAAATCGAGATAAAATTTCTGGAAGGCCACCACGAAGAATTCCATTCTTTCGCGGAATGTTGCCCACATAAATTGCCACCTCAAAACTTTAATATACTGTACTACATAGCAGTATATTTCCACCAATAATAAAGTTCTCATAGAAAATATAGAGAATATTTTTGTTATTGTTAACCTAGCTAAAATATAGCCATTTCTTTATCATATCGTATACCCAAAATTTTTATTCTTAGCACACATATATATTTTATCATATACTGTCATATACATATATTGACATTCACAGAAGCTTATATATTTTACTATAGAAAGCCATATACATATATGCCATTCACAGATGCTTATATATTTTACCATATAAAGCCATATACATATATGCCATTCACTGATGCTTATATATTTTACCTCACTAATAATAAATAAAATTATAATTAAAGAATAAAATAACAGTTTTTTGTACAAAATTGTACTGTTTCCTCACTCAATTGTCGCTGTACTATCGAACACAAAGTGTTAATGAACTGCTGTAACTCTATCTCTCAAAAGCGAATACCATTATTTTCGATCAGGAACCAGAAGACTTCTCTCACACTATAGAGGGAAAATTTCCGAATTGCAGTCCTTCTTTTAATTCCCATAATGTTGAACTTAGAATCCATTACTTCAAAACATGAATTTCCTCAAACACACTCCAGAATCTTTCCACCAATTAGCAAAGAACAAATGGGAACAACGAACACGAAGAGTTAATGGACTCCTGTAATCCTTTGCATCCGGAAAGTGATTGCCATTATTTACGACCAGGAAGAAATTCCCTCTACATCTCCCATCTCCCGTATAAATGGGGTGAAAAAATCCCGGAAAGCTTCCACAAAGAATTCCATTCATTCCAGGGATGTTGACCCCACAACCTGCCACTTCAAAACATGTATTTCCTTTACCGCACTCAGTTATCTTTCCACCAATTAACAAAGGGATCAAAGAATGCAGGGAAACGGGGTAAATCCCTTCCTGTATCGCTGACTGTGTTGATTGTAGATCGATCCTCATTTGAATGGGGTAAAGCATTCATCCCATTTATCTTAGTTGAATGAGGGTGCAAGGCAAATCTCGCGGATGTATTGAAGTACCTTTTCCATGCCCGATCAATTTAATGGATGAAATAGTTGATGGGAGATTATTTCCTATGTGTTAAGGCATTCCGTGGTAATGAAGCAAAGGAAGTTGTAATGGATAAATAATAGAGTTTCTTCGCGATATGCTCAAATAATATAGGTAAACAGCTAATTTGGAAATTTTCTTTGGCATGTACTTTCTGTAATATTTCCTGTAGTATTTGAATCTAGATCTTTCTACAAAGTTTGTTTGTTAGTTGACGAATGCTTTAGAGTATTTGTTCTCGCACAACTCAAATTTTTTAACTCTTAAAGGATTAAAGTACACACTTATAATATAGATAATTATATATATTATATTATATAATAATAATATAAATAGACAGCTAGTTTGAAAATTTGCTTTGATTTATGCTTTCTGTGATGTTTCCTGTATTTGCATTCAGATCTTTCTACGAAGTTTGTCTGTTAATTTGATATATGCTTTAGAATATTTGTTCTTGCTTTCCTCAAATTTTTGAATCCTTAATAGGTTAAATTACATACTTATAAGAGTATATAAGTAGTATCTCAATATCAAGTATCTCAAATAAAAGAACAATAAAATAATAAGCAAAAGAAGTTGTAATGGATAAATAATAGAGTTTATTTGCGATATGCTCAAATAATATAGGTTAACAGCTAATTTGAAAATTTTCTTTGGCATATACTTTCTGTGGTGTTTCCTGTATTTGCATTCAGATCTTTCTATAAAGTTTAACGTATGCTTTAGAGTATTTGTTCTAACTCGCCTAAAATTTTTTTAACTCTTGATGGATTAAAGCACATACTTATAATTATATATAAGTTATTCACCAATTTTAAAAAAATGTTTGAAAACTTTTGTAAATTACCATTTAAATTCAATTCAATAACATAATTTTAGTTGTTTTTATTACTTAATTTAATTTTTAGTAACATATTTTCACTTTATTACTTGTAATTGTGCAAAATATCTTAAAAATAGTGACCTATATTCAAATTGATAACTAAAGCTTCAAAATTTATTTGTCCTGTACTCTTATAATCTTTTAATATGTAAACAAGCTAACCGATTTAAATCTTATGTGTGCCCTTTTATTAGAATTGTGTTTGCATCTCGAATAATAAATCTTACCCGTAGAAAGCTTTTCTGATTAATTCAGGGCCTTCGTGTTGTTCTTTACGAAGACTGTAAACTCGGCTTTAGATCACTTCATAAATAAACAATTTTAATGACGCAAAGAGGTTAAACACCGCGGATATTGCATTGTTAGGAGAATTTCTGATAAATTGAGGTTGTTTTCTCTGCTTGTTATAAATTTATACTGAGTTTCCAAAAGTTGAATATTTTGTAATGGATAGAAGTTTCGAAATATCACGAAATTGGGATCTATATATTTGCATTTCAATAAAAGCCATCTTGGAATATCAGTATTTTCAAAACACGTTAAAGTTTTCTCCTTGCTTTGACCTATGCAGTTTATTAGAATTGGTAATTGTAGTTGCCACCATACAATGTAATATTTATGTGTTGTTTATTAGTTCTAGCACTGCTTTTGGCTACATTACTAAGTAATATCCAAAATCTTTTCTCAAATTAGTATAAATATTGCTGAATTAGTCAAGTCAAATTAGTATAAATATCACTGAATTAGTTTGGATTATTCTTTTCCTCTAAATTTCAAGAATAGAAATTGAGAGGAAAGAATAATGCTAATCTTTCATCCATTGTTAAGTAATATCCAAAATCTTTTCGCAAATTAGTATAAATATTGCTGAATTAGTCAAATCAAATTAGTATAAATATTGCTGAATTAGTCTAGTCAAATTATTATAAATATCACTGAATTAGTTTGGATTATTCTTTTCCTCTAAATTTCAAGAATAGAAATTGTGAGGAAAGAATAATGCTAATCTTTCATCCGTTGCTAAGTAATATCCAAAATCTTTTCGCAAATTAGTATAAATATTGCTGAATTAGTCTAGTCAAGTTAGTATAAATATTGCTGAATTAGTCAAGTCAAATTAGTATAAATATTGCTGAATTAGTTTGGATTATTCTTTTCTCTAAATTTCAAGAATAAAAATTCAGTAGAAAAGAATAATCCTAATCTTTTGTTCGTTTTTGTCATTGCAATTCTTGGATAATTGGGGTGGGGGAGATCTCAAAAAATTCAAATTCATGAACAGGTTTTATCATTTTATTAAAAATGAATATTTTTTTTTTTTTCAAATACATGCTCGTATTTATTTATTTTTTACATTTTTATTTGTCAATTCAAAAAGTTAATGAGCCCCTCGACAAAGTAAGCTTTCAGAAAAAATTGCTTTCTTTAATATCTACGGTAGTCAAACATAATGATAAGAAATCAATTTTTTTTTTCTTTAATCGGCAAAAAAATTATCAGTAAAGATCATTAATAGCGACATTTTTTTTTTTTTTTTTGTCTTTCCTTTTTTAATCTTAAATAGTAACAGACATTTGCAGAAGAACACTTTCTTCATTAATTATCCTTCCCATTTTACTTTAATAATAAAAACATAATTTCTTTCCCTTTGGGATTAAAGCGCTTATGAAGAGAGGGTGGAAAGGAACTCTAACCATCCATTCCTTGGACAGACACCCACGCATCTTGTAAAGTTCAATCCTTTTCCACCCACGCATTGCTTCTTATTGGTTTGATGCGGCTCTTTATAATGAGGTCGTACTTTCAGCCAATCACCTTCTCGAATGTAGGATCTGGGCTTCTGACGTCATAGCTCTTTGCTACGTCAGCGATTCTTATTAAGTTATTGGGCGGGAAGACAGAGGATTATCATTTATGTTTTAGTTTGTTTTTTTATCATATGTTTTATGATTTTTATGTAAATGAGACAGATTCTGAAATCGAAGGAATATTATTTGCTTTAAAATTGAAGAAACGGTGAATTTAACAATGAAAATTTCAATTGTTAATCCCTTATTTTTAAATCAGATTCGTATTCTTAAGAATTCATTCAAATGTAATCATTTTTGTATTTTTTTGCCCAGCATAATATAAATACATAATTTCGTCTATTCAGTAGCATTTTTAATACATTTGTAAAGATAAAATTTAAAAAAATGAATTGCGAATAAAATTTATTTCGATGCTCAATTTTGATTAAAAATATCTTTCATGTTTAAAGATAGAAAAACTGAAACTTGATGTAATTTAAATAAAAGCAGCCTTGGATTTTACAGATTTTTCTTGCATTGTTTTAAAATCATTTCCCTCGGCAATTATCAATATTCTGTGCCAACTGTAAATATTTATCCATAAATATAATTTGATAGGGGACACCAAAATTTTTAAAAATATTATTTCAGCCAAGTAAATAAAAGTATTTCAAAAAGACCTTTTTTACTATCTTTCGACCGCTTACATCCCTACATAATTACAAATTAAAGTAGAATTTTCTTTAAATTGTATGTCTTGGAATTTATTTTATTTTGAAATAAATTTGGAATAATTTTGAAATTTGTTATCAAAACATCCTAGAACCTTTTATTTTTAAATTAGTTATGAAAACATCCATAGTTATCGAAACATCCAAAACATCCTAGAACATCATCTATCATTTTGTGAGTAACACGCGCCAGTTTTGGTTCTATTGAATATAATATTTTAAATAAAAGATCAAATTAAGTATTCAATAATTAATTTCAATGTATACTTTATTAAAATAAAATCGTCTTGTTTTAAAACCAATTAAAAAAAGCAATCGATCAATAATGTTTCCTGTGAATGATATTGCATGCTGTACTTATAGATAGATAAATAGATATAACTTTGATTTTAAGGAATTATTTATCAACATTCCTCTTAAAAGCCTCCAAGGTACCTTAAACTCACTTTACTACGACTTGCATACTATTCTAAGATTAAACTTCGATTACTAGATAAAACTGTTAATTATTGCAACTATAATAATCGGAATTTTTACATCCAAACTCATGGTATTCCGCAAGAAACTAAATATTCTTCAATACTAGCTAATCTTTGCTTACGCTATTTCCGAAAACGTTATTGCTAAATTCACAAGCATGCTTCTGAGTATGCGGTTGACCTAATTATTTTCAACCATCCAAATTTCAAAAAATCTGTCATGACATTTATCTAATAGAACTTATTTTAAAAAATATATTAATACAGATAAATTTCAAACTTATTTCATATATTAACATTCATAACGCACCATAAATTAATACATTTGATAAAAGAAAAGAATTCGGCTTCACTGTCAATGGATTCACACCCTGGAACTCCAACATAAGTAATCAAATTATATTTCAATATCATCATTTATCAACTACTCAGAATTAATTTCATTTGTAACAACAATACTTTTAATCAGAAACAAAAAAAGATTTATAGAATAATTTTAAAAATGGTGTCCCTGAAACATTTCTTCGCCAGCACTTTTAATTTGATCAAACTTAACTTCTCAAACTTGACTTAACTTATTATTGATAATAAAAGTTTATAATTCCAGTAAATTTTCCGATCTGTGTAAATTTTCTCTCAACATTTTTTCCAAGAAATAGTAAATCACTCCATCAATTTCTACACCACCACTCCATTTTCCTCCAATGCTAATTAACAAAAACCCTCGGAAAAACCATAAAGCATCCTAGTCAGTTACATTATTGATCATAGTCGGTTTGACAATCATTCGTTTAATGGCCATATTATTATAAAGCGTAACGAGGTTCTATCACGGGACTCGATTTTTGCTTTATAAAACAGGCTACACTGCCAAATCGTTTTCCTTTAATTTTATACTTTACTGATTCTAAACGGGAAGTTATTCTGTCTGCTCCATGTTATCGGAATTCGCTGCTAAATGTGGATTTGACTTATATCTACTCATCTACGGAACAGAACTAAAATGTTTTCTAATATCATAATACGTATTCCTTGATAAACTATCCTTAGGATGCTTTATTTAGATTCTTTTGGTATTTACAAGTATTTTTTTTTTTTTTTTACTTTTCTAATTTCTTTCACGTTTTACGAATTTCCTGGACAACATGCTTCACACCCTGTTATTCTATATTTTGTGTATATATATATATATATTGTTTTCAGATTTACCAGTGAAATTTTTATCTGTTCAACTGCCTGTTATTCGTTACTTTACTGCAGCTTTTGCTCACTTCGGATCTGCAACAATTCCCCCCTCCGGGTTTCGCATTACAAATCGTATTTTACAATTTACAATTATCGTAGTTTTACAATTTTTGTGTTTACTATTTATACAATTTGCGTGTAACAAAGACCGATAGTGGCTTTGTTGTGCAAAAATTGTCATGTTTTTGGTTTCCAGTTCGACATTCAGTTCTTCTTTGGTTTTTGTCCAATTTTGACGTGTTACATCACTATGATGAAAGGTAAAAGGTAACATTCTAAAAAATGTTCACTTGTATTCAAACACATTCTTTTTCTCCTTAACGCTTTGATACTTTAAATTTTAATCCAATATTTTATTCCTTTTCTAGAAAATTGTTTCATTTTCATCTTCTCTACTTTCAAACTTTGAAAAAGTGAAAAAAAGAAACAAATTTTCCGCGATGTATTGTTCAGTTTGGAGTGCTCCAACACAAATATGAATCATTTTCTTAGATGTTTCTACGGCTCTCCTTCCTGTAGAAAGCTTCAGGGCAAAAATAAATCATTGAAAATATTTTCTAGTACTGATGTTCGGATAAATAATGGTAACATAAGAAAATATTGAATATCCAAGCAGAATTAATTTCCTAAGAACTTCAATATACAAGATTTTCGAATTCATTTTATTTTTGATTCTCAAATTTTTATTTCGTTTAGATTTTCTACGAGAACAGTAATGTTATCCAAATAAATTTATTATGTTACTCTATAATTATGTGAAATAAATTTTCGATTCTGTTGAAAAAGGGAATTCAAGCATTTTTAATTGTATTCATTGGTTTATTGTACTGAGTACCGAGTATAAATAAATCTAAGAACCTTATTTTCTGCCTTATTATTATTGTTATTGATGCCTTTATCCCACTGACTCCATTTTGGTATATTTCATAGAGACTCTGAATGAAGAATTTATTCAGGTCTGTTGAGTTTAATTCATACTATAAGCTAATAAATAAAATATAAATTTTCTGCTAACTTCTGACCATTAATTTGCAGAAAAAGAGTTTGATATTTCATTTACTAGATGTATTTTTACAACGAAAATTGCTATAATTGAAACTTATTTCCATAATTAGTTTTCATACTCACAGGACTTACTTAATGTGTGATACATTAAACAAGTCTTGTAAATATGAAAACTAATATAAGCAAACTAAACACCAATTTTATAAGAAAATAACTGATAATGTTGACTCTGAATTAAGCATTAATTCAGCTCTATTAAGTTTAAATATTACTATAATCTAATAAATAAAATATAAACCTTCCGATAACTTCTAACCATTAATTTGCTTAAAAAGAGTTAGATATTTCAATTTTTAGATATTTCAATGTTAGATATTTCAATGCTTTTTTACATCTAAAAATTGACATAATTGAAAGCACACATTAAGTAAGTCATGTAAATATAGTATGAAATATAATACAAGCGAGCTAATCCACAGTTTTATATGAAAGTAACCGATAATATTTCAAAATTATCTAAAAGCTATCTCTAACATATAAACGTGTTTGGTTACAAAACGTTAACATTAAATATTGACGATAATCTTAACGATAAAACAATTTTGTGTTTCTAGTTCATGCAATTGTGAATCGTAGTAGCTGGCAGTTTTTCGTCAACAACATAGTTTTTATTGAGTAATAGTATATTGGCTATCTTACGCCAAAACCGTCCATTCATGTTCCGAAGAAGTGTACCAAATTTTCTAAATGAGAAAGAAAAGGAAGGAAGTTGAAGCTAAAATTTTCTGGCTTCAGGAGAACTGGGGCAATCTTCGAGAGTAGTCGTTGACTTCTATCTTCTTTTGTATTTTACAGTGCTGTATTTTGAAAATCCTTGAGGTATATATTTACGCAGGTTTCCCGATAGCTATTTTCTTATCTCTTTAACTTGAGTGCCTATTTTTGAAATTGGTAAGTTGTACCACGTTCCAATAATGACGATTGCCACTTTCTTCGCATCATACGTCACATCTTGCAACTCTTTGAACTTACCAAGGTAATCTTTTTAGCTATATATTTTCGTTACAGAGTTTGAAATGTTTATATATAAGGATGGAAGATTAATTTTCGTAATGAGCAAAGCAACTAGGTTGTTTTACTAATTATATTTTGTTACTTCAGTTCATAAATGTTATTTAATAATACAAAAATTATTAAAACTAAAAATCCATGCTTTGACTTTTCAAAGTGTTCTTTTGTCTATTTGCAAATCAGTTGAGTTATATCAGTTGTTTAGAGTTATCAGTTGTTTTGAGTTATATCAGTTGCTTAGAGTGATCAGTTGTTGTTTATCAAAAATCAAAAATAAATTCAGCTAAAAAAATATCCATTGAGAGGTTATATTATTTTGTATAAATATTGTATCCTCCAAGCATAAAAGATGAATGGCTTTACTCTTTGAAAAATGTTTTTGTCATATATCTTAAAATTTCTTCTTCTTCTGTGGCGCAACAGCCCCATGGAGGTCAAGACCTTCTGCCTACTGGCAAATTTAGAGATAAGAGATGTTTTCTTTTTTTTATGGGATAGGGATGTCAGCCCTACGCCCAAAGCACTACAGTAATATTAGACCGGGACCTACGGTTTAAAGTGAATTCCGAAGCACTTCAAACATCCACGGCACCGCCGGGATTCGAACCGAAACCTGTGGCACCGAGCGCCAGAGAGCTAAAAATTGCTACAAATTCATAAATTTTAATTGAGTTTGAACTTGGCACTGTTATACGGTATTAATTATATCTCATGATCTTGCAGTAGAAAATCATGTTCATACACAACATAAAAGTGTATTCAGAAAATGCATTATAATAATGACTTTATATTTTTTAATGACAACTTTGGCAAATTTTTTATTTGTAAAATTTCATTTAACTAATCTAGTACATCGATTATTATTTAGATTTGTAACAATATTAACATTTTACACCAATAATTTCATAGGTAACTAAGGGGGAAAAAAGACTTAAGAAACTTAAGGAAAAGTCATCATAAACAATTTTCAACAAAAGAAAAGTAGAGTATTCTTAAGCAACTACGATTTCTCAAACTTATTGTACTATTTCAAATATGATTTTTAGTATAAAAGATGAAATTTTAAAATTGCTACGTGTTTATTTAAAATATAATATCAGTATTCTCACCCAAAAGGGTTTTACAAATTCCTATGTATTTATTTGAAATATAATATCAATATTCTCCTCCAAAAAGGTCTTACAAATTGCTATGTATTTATTTAAAATATAATATCAGTATTCTCATCCAAAAGGTCTTACAAATTCCTGACATATTTATTTCTATTCTTGAAGTTGTGTCTATAAAATAAAAATTACCTTCCTTCCTTTATACTTTTGTATTTGTCTCGTACTTTTTGTACTCAGATACTATTTATGAAGTACTTCGATTAGTGTTTTCTCGTATAAATTACTTAAACATACCAATATTAAATTTTATTTCGTTGCAGTAATTTTGACGGTTTTCAATTTATTGAAACAATAAACAATTTTGAAACTTCTTAAATTAAATTTAAATTTGATTTAAATATAAAATGAAATAATTTCATAATTCAATCTTGTCTCATTTTATGGTTCAGTGCCGTTATGAATCGCATTCATTCATTTGCATAAAAATACTGTCTCGCAACTTGGAAAGTAGTAGCATTTAGAAGGGGCCATCCTTTGAAATCTGTTCGGAAATCTTCATTTTGTTTATATATAAAATGAAAGTCAGCCATTAAATTTTACGGGGGGTACGCATTTTATACTTTTTACGTCCATAAAAATGGAATGCTTCTTTATAATAGTAAAGGAAATTACTATTTTTTCTAGGCTTGTATACGGAATTGTTTTTCCTTCAAAATTTCTTTTTCTAGAAAAACATCCTTTGGCAACAGCAAAAAAAAAAAAAAATCTTCATTTCTCATTTGCTTAGAAAGTGAAAAAAGGGTTTTTTTTTTTTTTTTTTTTTTTTATCCTTTTAGAAAAAAAACTTTCGCAGTCAAAGAAGTGAATGAATTCTTCATTTCTTTTAGTTCAAAATGAAAACAAAAACATCAACTTTGACGAGAGAATGAAAAAAAAGAACTGAAAATCAAGCCGAAGAAATGTAATAATATTGTAAAGCAAAAAAATTTAATACAAAAAAAAAAACTTTTTTTAACGTAAGAGCAGATATTTTTCGCTTTAATTAGATATAGTAACTTACACAAAATAACAAAATAGTTTTAAAAGATACATTATGCAAACTACAAGTGTTGTAACCTTGTTAATAATTGGAGTGTAAATAAAATAAATCGATTGCTAAAATATCATTTTGAAAGAAAATTGAATTTTTCATTTCTTTTAGTTCAAAAGGAAAATAAAAACATCAACTTTGGCAAGAGAGTAAAAAAAACTGAAAATCAAGCCGAAGAAATGTAATAATATTGTAAAGCAAAAATTTTAAAAAAAAAAAAAAAAAAAAAAAACTTTTTAACGTAAGAGCAAATATTTTTTGCTTTAATTAGATATATCTTACACTAAATAACAAAATGGTTTAAAAAGATACATTATTCAAACTACAAGTTGTAACCTTGCTAATAATTCAAGTGTAAATAAAATAAATCGATTGCTGAAATATCATTTTGAAAGAAAACTAGGTAGCTAGTCCATGTACTATAAATTCTTCAACACATTATTTACGAAAAAAAGGCTTGTTTAGTTGGAATTAAAAATTGTTGCATGCTTGCATGTCATTTATCTTGGAAGGTAGGAGCCAAAGCTGCCGTGAGAAGAGTTGACAGCAATATTGTATAGAATTTTGTCGTCAAAGCTAGTTTTATTGCCATATCACGCAGATAAATGAATCATTTCTTACATGTTTTACTGTGTATAATACATCAAGAAACTTCAAAATCATCCTTTCATTACCTTCTATTAAAATATCAATTATATGAATTTAAATATAAAAAATAATATAAAAAAAAAAAAAAATTTAAAAGTTAATTCCTACTTTTTTTCATTATATTGTAGAAAAATCCTTCACAAATAATTTACGAGTTTAATAATTTTACTTAATATATTTTTGATAATTTTAATTTTAATAATTTTAATAATTTTATTAATTTTGTTAATAATTCTTTACAAAGTCCTAATAATTTTCCTCTTACATCTGGCGCCATCTATTATTAGATACATGCAACTTAAATCTAAAAACAATAATTAATTAATTAAATTTAATTAATGAATTAATATTTGAAAAACTGTATTAACATCAAGTGTCATCCACTACAAGTTCAAAAAAATGTATTTGAACTTGAGTCGATGAATAAAAAGTATTTTATTAACGATTGAAAATTTGAACAAGATATATATAGGGAGAGTGTGAACTAATAGTAGGAAATGAATAAAAGAATCCAATTCGTATTTATATAATCAGTGTTTCCAAGGATTATGTTAAGATAAATAAGGTTTAATTTTATTTCAAAATCTTGGAATATTTTTTTTGAGAATTTGTTTTCTTTAAGTCGGCATTATTTTTAGCTTTATTTATTTATTTATTATTTTCTTTGATTAATTGAAATGTAAGTGATTTCATTTTCTTTAAAACATATTGAGGGACATTTTTTAAATGCATTGTTAGAAATTCACTCACTCATAAATGTAACTTATCATGGTAAATGCGTTCAAAAAATTGTTGAAAGACTGTGATGACATTTTTAACTTACCGTAGCTATGCAGAATAGGAAATTTATATATATATGCCTTTAAACCTTTAAATTTAACTAGTGAGGTTATCAAAATAGCCATGAGAATTTCAGACATTTGATATTAGTCCATTATTTCCTTGCTTTGATAGCTCTAAATAGTTATTATCAATGTTAATGATTATTATATAAAGGTATGCATAATATATTATTCATCATTTAATTCATTTTTTTTAAAAAAATTAGACAGCACATTTATAAAACGCAAGTATTTAAATAAAAGTTTAAAAAAATTAAAACCTTCAGAAATTTTATTTTAATTTAATTTTACGCTTACGATGTAGTAAATCCCCTTGAATTAATTTGAAGTTGTATTCATGTGAAACAAATTGGCACTATCGAAAAAAATATTAATTTCTTTACTAATAAATCTAACAAATAATGCAATTTTTTTTTTTTTTATTAATTTTAAGTTTTTTTTTTTTTAATTATTTTTTATTTTTATTTTATTTATTTGCAGTAATAATCAATTTAACACAAAAATTCAACTGTTAAAATTAAAAACGCTGTTTCTAGATCTAGTAATAATTGTAGTATTATACAATATCCTGATAGTTATTACATTTAATGAATTAGCCCTTTTTATCTAATAAGTAGATAAAGAGTTAATTCATCTGTAGTAAAAACACTTTTGAATTAATTATTAAAACTTTAATTAATTATGTTAAGATCTGATGTATCTGATTTGAATTTGTATTAATGTGAAAAACAAATATGCATTATCGAAAAAAAATTAATTTTTTTACAAATAAATCTAATTTTAGTAGATAGTAAAAATAATGCAATTATTTTTATTAAATTGAATTTTTATTTTATTTTATTTTATGTCGTAATCATCTATTTAAAGAAAAAAATCCAACAGTTAAAATTAAAAAAATGCTGTTTTTAGATATAATAATAATAGAACTATTATACAATATCCTGATAATTATCACATTTAGTAAATTAGCCCTTTATCTAATTAAGGGAATTTTCAGAAACTGCTTAAAAGTGTTTCTGCTGTTGACAGCAAAGTATTAGTTAAATATCTAATTATCTTAACTAATTTTCAGATGTATAGTATTTAAAATATTCATTCAATTAGCTAGAACCAACGCAACTAGAACTTTTGTTTCATAACAATTTACTGTGCTGTTTCTAATTGAACTCAGCAAAACCAAAATAGTTATTTCTATCTCAAAGACGTATTCTCTTTCATCTTTAAATTATTTAAGTTTTATTTATTAATTAAGTTTTATCCTATTGTAATTAACGCAAACGCATTAATAAAAGAACAAACTCGTTTAATTTAAATCTACGAGTTTAAGAATCTTATAATAGGTTTATGTGTCGTTTTTCTATAACTGTTTTAATTTGAAATTTTTTTCTTTTTAATTTATCATGTGTATACTTCATTTTTAAAACAAAATTTAAGGCTTGATAATGAAAAATGTTTAAATATTATTTCAAAAGCTGGTGTTCTGTATCTGTTTTCTAATTGAAAAATCATGATTAAATCGATATTTGCAATTCTAAGCATTTTCTAAAATCATGATTAAAGTGATATTTGCAATTTAAAATTTTCTAAAATCATGATTAAATTGATATTTTCAATTCTAAACATTTTTTAAAATCATGATTAAAGTGATATTTGCAATTTTAAAATTTTTCTAAAATCATGATTAAATCGATATTTTCAATTCTGAAATTTTTCTAAAATCGTATTAAATCGATATTTTCAATTCTAAAAATTTTCTAAAATCATTATTAAATCAATATTTGCAATTTTGTTTTTTTCTAAGTCTATTTATAATAACTATCTTATAGTTATTATAAATAATGATAATGATTATATAATAATAATAATAATAATGATTTTTTGTTCTTATTCTTTAAATGTCTATAATTTTGCTTTTTAAAGCACTTACACATAAAATAGCAATAAATCTGTCAAAAACTGATTCATTGGAATACAAATACCTTAATTTATATAAATGATAGATTAAATCTTGAACCTTGATTCAGTTATTCATTATATGATCAGTTAATTGATAACTAAATTAGTTAGTTCCTTAACAGTTAATTGAATTTTAGAGCCAATGAAATTAATGGGATCAGCCGTTTACGACCTATGAACTATAGTTAAAAAAGTATACCGTCGTTAATTATTGGCAAACAATAAAATTTCTTCTTTACAAATAAAACTTAAAAGGTTTTACGTATAGACAGAGGTTGCCAGACTTATCTAACAATCGACCTCTTTAAGACTTTCTTTAACCATTTATTGACCCCATCTATTTTATTATTACCTAATGTAATAGAACGAGCAAAATCGACGCTAAAATGATTTTCTAGATTATTTATTTTATAGTCATAGTGTTTATTATAATATAGTATTTATTATTATTTATATATTTCATCAAAGGAATTCATTTTAAAGTTATTCTCAATTGCGTTTACAGCGTTAATTAAATCGATGCTAAGTGAGTTTCTAGATTATTTATTTTACAGATATAGTGTTTATTATAAGGACGTAGGTCTGACAACCTTACACCGTAAAAGAAAAACATTTCCTGTCTGGAAATCTGCCAGTAAGCAGACGGCCTTGGCCCACCTTGGGTCTGTTGCGTAAATGAAGAAGTATTTATTATAATACAGTATTTATTATTATTTATTTACATTTCATCAAAGAGATTCATTTTGAAATAATTCTCAATTGCGTTTATTGTATTAATTCAATCGATGCTAAAGGGAGTTTATAGATTATTTATTTTAAAGTTATAGTCTTTATTATAATGCAGTATTTATTATTATTTATATATTTCATTAAAGATATTCGTTTTGAAATTGTTCTCAATTGCATTTATTCGAAAATATATCATTTTGGCTTACTTGATTGATCTCTGTGTAACTATTTTCATGACCTTGTTTCATTCTAAAGGTCATTCGGAATAAAAGTAATTTAAGTTAATAGAATTAAAGATTAGTCGAATAAAGATCTCTTTTATTTTTATATCGATCTCAACAGACACCTGATCCCAAATCGACTCCTAAAAGTTTTATATTGACTCCTGAAGGGCCAATATCGATCACCGGATCAGACATACGAAAATATAGCTTTGTGTAAAGATAACACATTCTGAAAGTTATCTTTATTATAAAAAGTTGAGTTCCTTTTTTTCTAAACCTATAATACTTATTTTTTACTCACGGTATATTGAAATAAGCCTGTAAAAACTAGCTACTAAAGAATATATTACTTATTCTTGATTTTATTATAAAATAATCATTTTTTTGTAAAATTACTTTTTGTATTCGAATATTTAAAGTATTTTAGCCATTTTTATAAAAGAAATAAATGCAGTCGTCATTTTATATTTTTATAAAAATATTAACTAATTTTTTCTTTGTATTTACTGATTAAATTATTGAAGTATTTCTATTACATTTTATATGTTGGGAATAATATAAATAATTTCAATTCAAGCAATTAGTCAAAATATACAGCTGTCTCTTATCATGTAGATCGATTAAATAATTATGGTTTAAAATATGGCAAAAATTTTTATAACAATCAGTTACAAAGCTAACAATTTTATTCTCATTCCAAACTACTGAGTAGAATTCTACATTTTGCTTATAATGAACATAAAAAGTAATTTTAAGACAAAATGTGCTTTTTTTATTGTTTTTGTGTTTTACTTATAAGTCGTACATAATATAAATAATTTCAATTCAAGCAATTAGGAAAAATAAACTATTTCCTACCTTATAATTTGATTAAATTATTATGATTTATAATACGGCAAAAAATTTTTATGTGCTTTTTTATTGCAATCCGTTATTATCATAAAAAATTGTATTTTCATTTATTATCCTAAAAATTGTATTTTCATTCCACTGAGTAGAATTCTACATTTTCCTTTATAAGGAACAGAAAAAGTAATAATTTTTTTATTGTTTTTGTGTTTTACTTATAAGACAAATATGTTCTTTTAGGAAAAAATAAACTATTTCTACCTTATAATTTGATTAAATTATTATGATTTATAATACGGCAAAAATTTTATAGCAATCCGTTATTATCAGTAAAATATATAATTTTAAGACAAAATGCCCTGTGCTTTGTGTTGATTTTTAAGAATAAAAAGCCCCTGAATGTGGGAAATTCTTAAAATAACACTTCATTTTCTTAACGTGGCACTCTATTTGTATTTGTTGGTCCATTTAGATTCTGCATACTAACTAATGCTTCTTCCTAAATAACAATATACATGATGTATTTGAGGTCAAATAGTGTTTCTTTTTGCTTTTAGGGCGTTTCCTCGGATAGGAAGAATTAAGAGTTATAGTGAAGTCAATTTACATGCAAAAACATGACTGCAGTAAAAGAATGTCAAAAGCATCTCCAGAGAATTATTAAAGGGAGAAGGAAAGTGAAAAGTCAAAATGAAATTGAGAGAATGAAAAAGTTCTTGAACTCTTCTCGCTTATTTTAGAACTCATTCAAGATTTAATGAGAAATTATTTGCATTACAGGCGTTTATCCTTCACTTTACGTGAATGGAAAAAAGTCATCAAAGAATTCTCATTTACATTAAGTGCTATGTTATCGTACAAAGGGAAATTATTTGCATGTTTAAAAATTATTTTCTAGTACTCTCTTTAAATTTATTCTAACAACTTTAATTACAATTTAAGTGCTGTTTTTAATGTTATTATTAAAATTATGCAATTTAAATCTCAGTTTTAATGCTGTTTTAAATTATATCAACCGTTTTGATCATGGCTGTTATTATTTTCTATTTATAAATATTTTTTTAATTGCCATGGAATAAAATAAATAGCCTAGACCAAACCCAATGTATCAATGTATTCAAATCGTTTAACAATCATCTTCCAAAAAGTTTAAACTGCCACAAAAGAAACCCAACAAAGACATTGTTGGGTTTCTTTGTTGCAGTAGATGTAGATGTAGTGAAGCGTAAAAGTGGAACATGAACAAAGTGTAAAGATCTACACTTCACTCACAAAAAGTCAAACATTTAGTTTGCCTACTTCTGAGTCGACCTAGAGTAGTCTGAATCTGTCTAGGAATCTACAGCGAAGAATGGATGAGAGAAGCAATCAATATTTAAGGTTTTTAGAATTAAACAATAAATAATAAATTTTTAATAAATAAATTATAATTATTTAATAATAATTTTTTAAATGCCATAGACCAGAAATAGTCTAATAATAAATTTTAATAATTTTGTAATAAATTATAATGAATTAATTAATTAATAATAAAAAAAAATTTAATTGCCACAGACCAGAAATAGTCTAAACCAAACCCAATATATCAATGTACTAAAATAGTTTAGCGATCCTCTCCCCAAAAGTTTAGAAACTGCCACAAAGAAACTTGACTGTTTCTAAGATTGTGGAGAGAAGTGCATGTAAAAAGTGGGACATGAGCAATATGGAAAGATCTATATACTCCGTTTACAAAAGTCCAAATTTTAGTTTGCCTACTTCTAAATCAAGCTAGAGTAGTCTGAAGCTGTCTAGGAACCTAGAGCTAAGAATGGATGAGAGAATTAATCAATATTTAAGGTTTTTAGAATTAAAGAATAAATATATTTTAAAGGCAATAAGATTTTATTGGATAGAAAAGTTTACTCGTAACCCTCCTACCTTCCTTAATTAGAAGATCTACAATCACATTTCCAACAACGCAGATATAGGAAAGAACCCAAGGCAAAGAAATTGAATTCTACCCGAATATATCTAGACACAGATATTATAGATAGACTTGACACAGAGATAAAATTGTCTATATTAATATATAAGGTTTATCGACAATATTATGACTACGTTTATCTACAATATATATGACTATATATATTGTTGATAAACCTGAACACTTATATGCCACGTAATGTTATTGTCCCTCTTGACTCCAAGATTTTACATAGTAAAATAAACTGCTACATCTTAAAATCCATGTATAATTTTTTTCCAAAATTTTGGTACTTTTTAAATACCTCTTTGATAGCCAGAAACTCACATCTATAATTAAGAACTCTAAAATTAGTTTTAATAAAGCCTTGAAACTGTTTCATGAAAACTAAGCTTTCCGTTTTATCGGAGGAAAGTTTAATTTCGTGTGCATGCATCAAGAGAGGCATAATCAGGAATAATATTAATAATCTCAAGGACTAATCGATCGATCATAATTTAAATCTGTTGTTGTTGTTTCTTAACCCACTTGGTCAACAGCAACATCTAGTCCAAGTCCATGAACCCGTGTGGTCTCAGGGAAGGAGGTAGGGGGAGCAGCTTCTGTTGTGATGGAGCACCCTATAATTTAAATGTAAACATTTCATCGAACAACATGTTTTTAATAAAAACAACTGTGTTTGTAGAAATCAGCAAACCCAATATTTTGTTTCTGTAAAACTTTTGAAAACAAACAGAGAAATGAATTTAATAATAAATATTCAATTATGCAGTTAAAATATATATAATTAATAAATAAATTAATTGCAAAAATAACTATATAAATAAATAAATTAAATGATATCAACCGTTATTTTGATCATGATTATTATTATTTTCTAATTATGTACCTTATTTTTAATTGCCATGAACCAGAAATATTCTAGACCAAACCCAATGTATGAATGTACTCAAATCGTTCACCAATCATCTTCCAAAAGTTTAGAAACGCGAAATGCTATCGAAACAGTTTGTTACTTTGAATAATTAAATTTAATTATTTAATCTAATTTTTGAAAGCTTTTAAAAGAAAATGGTAATTTTTTATAAAATGATTATAGTCATTTTTTAAATAACAACACATATATTTCTAAACGAAAGAACAACAGCTTTATGGTACAAGTTTTAAAGGAGACTTTTTGTATCTATAGTTTTTTTAAACATTAAATGTCGTTTTTCTGGAAGAAAATTAAGGAATATATTTTATTAACTATTTTTATGAACATTTCTATCAATTCAATGACATTTTGATATATATTTTTTTAGATAAACAACTATAAAATAAATTATTGTCCAACACTTCCGAGCAGTAAGAATTTCTTTTAAGTGCGAGATTCGTCGGCTTCTTTAATAATAAACCAAAAACACACCTTTGGAAAAAAAAAGACTCAGGTGATCTATTAAAGGGCTATTCCGAAAATTTTCCCATGGGTATGATGGCACTTATATTAAAAGACATCACTTTGTTCCTGACAGACACTATTTAGTGCGTCTCTGATCCCTTGGGGTTTGTTGAATTTTGAACTTCCTAGTAGTAAGTGTCTAGTTTTGGGTGTGAGGCTTATCGTTTCGTTTGGGATATTCTTCTACTGCTGATTACATTGGGTGCTTTTATGGGTAGTAGTTCTGATCCTGCTTATTACGTGAAATGCTATCAAAACTTTCATTTCGTTTTATTACAGAATAAAATCGTCTTTCATAAATTGGGAGAATAGGGTAGTAAACATAAACTTTTTCCGTTCCCGTTTACTAAAAAAAGAATTGGGGAAATAATATAAATTTCATTAATAATTTAAACTTAAGAAACGTAATGTCTTTAGTCATAAAATATGCTTCAGTAATATTTTTTATTTACTTTTGCATACAAATAGAATTATTTTATCCTATTAATCCAGCTTATAAACATTAGTTAAGTAACAAAATACAATTTAAAATATAGTCAACAATATAACAGTTCTTTTTGGGGTTTAATAATAATAAAAACGTAATTATACAACAATTTTTCTTGATGAACAATTGTCCAATAAATTAATTAATAATTATCAAATTAATTAATTATTTAACAATTATCCAATAATAAATTAATTAATAATTGAACTATGAATGATTAATTCAATTTTAGTAATATAATAAATAACTCCATTTTTACCCGAAATATTTTATGTGAATTACAAAATATGACACGTTCATTATATAAAGAAACATTACATTTTTTAAGACTCATATTACTCTAATGTATATTTTTATTTAAAAAATATGTTTTCCTTCATTTTGTAGAATTAGAACTAGAATAAAAAAAATTTAAATTATATTTCACATTACATATTTTCATAATGTATATATTAATAAATATCTAGTAAAATTTAATGCAAGTATACAAGGCAATATATTTGTTTTGATAGTATGACTAGTATGTTAATGATAGTATGACTAGTATGTTAATGATAGTAGGACTAGTATCTTAATGATTGTATGACTAGAATGTTAATGAATTTTCCACGTCAATCTTATTTTGAATGATTATGAAAAGTGGTTTTCAAATAAATAGGTACTTCACAATTTTATTTATATACAGAAAATAATTAGAATAAAAAACAATTCAGATTAAGTGAGAATTTGCGTATAAGACAAAGGTTAGTTCTACTATTATAAAATATTACAATTAAAATTTCAGTGATAATTGTATGATTATTGGAGTATAATGGATGGTCTCTCAGCAATCAAAAGAAACGGTAAAATTTATTTAAAACTATATTTTAGGCTTTTCAAGAGGCAAAATATGTGCAGTTAAAAAAAAAAGAATATTTTTATTGGAAATTTTTGAAAGTCACCTGATCTCTAAAGAATGGGATCTAGGAACTTTTATCTGAAAAAATTAAAAACGCACATCTTTTTATGTCGAATCTTAAATTTCATCCCAATTTTTCAAAAAAAAAATAGTAAATCTCAAAAATATATAAAAATTTTTGTCATACTCCATATATATATTGCACATAACGCAATGTCTCTTTGCCTTTACCTGATTTTCCAACAAAAATCAGGAAAAATCATCCTTTTCAATAAAAAGGGCAGCATTTACTTCAGCATTTTCCTTGCTTTTTCTTTTCATGTGTTTTTTGCAAACTCAAATAAGATTTCGGCTCACGTTTCTTTTTCTCTTTGGGTTGTTCCTCCCTCTCTGTATTTCCTTGCTGTTTGTCTACTTGTAATCCTAAAACAAACATGATGAAATATAAATATTCATTCACAGATATTCTATTCCCCTTTTTCCACCAGGAGAAACAAAAAAAAAAATAAATCGAAAGTAAAAATAAAATAGAATTTGAAAGTGATTCCCAATTTTTCTTTATTTTTTTTAGTTATTTAGAGATAAAAAAAAAAAAGAATTTTTCTGATTTTTCATGAAACTCCATTGATACAAAAATGACTATGAATCTTTTATTCGGAAGATGATATGTTGATATGAGAACTAAATTTGAGATACCATTACTTTTTTTCCAATATTGTCTAGTTTTCTAAGCTTTTTAATTAATGACTTCGTTTTTTAACGATAAACTATGGTATTTTTAACTGCCTTCAATATGTATCACTGAATTATCATTTACTTTTTAAGATTTTTTAAAGTTTAGTTGTTTAAAAATCATCTCTTTAAAAATCGTCTTTTCATCTCACGTTTCTTTTTCTCTTTGGGTTGTTCCTCCCTCTCTGTATTTTGTTGCTGTTTTTCTATTTGTAATCCTAAAACAAACATGAAGAAATATAAATATTCATTCACAGATATTTTATTCTCCTTTTTTTTTCCTCCCGTAGAAACAAATAAATAAAGAAAGTAATCGAAGTAAAAATAAGATAGAATTTGAAAGTGATTTCAATCTTTTCCTTATTTTTTTTTTTTTTTTTAGTCTTTTAACTGATCCTTATGCAAGATTTAATTGTAGACTAGTGATTCTTTTTTAAAATGGTTGATAAATATATGCTCTTTCTTACTTACTGCATTAAATGGTTAAATTATATTGTACCTTAATCTTTATTATTGTTACAAAAATAGAGACTTTGTATTCTTTACTTTATCTGAAATTATATTAAGTCCTTCATGAGAAAAAAAAAAAAAGAGATCTTAAATTAAATTGAATATTTATTAATCGAATATTAAAATAAATTGTAAAATTCGAAACATAAATTTAAAATGAGTTTTGCTTGTGTTGCTAAATAAGTTTTTCCATTTTTCTTAATTAAGACAGTTAAATATATATATATATCCTATTCACAAAATTACTACCGAAACCTTTTATCTGATAAGATCTTTTAATGAATATAGAGTCAAAAATAAGCTTCAACTGCCTGAACTGTTTAAAATTACCTCTTCGAATATAGAAACACTTAAAAAATTATTAAATTTCATTACAACATTCTTTTTTGTTTTCACCAGTTTAAACTTCGTTCCCATTCTATTTGAAAGCTGTACATTTTCATTTTCCCTTAGTACGAAACTTAACGATTGTTTGCAGGCTTAGTCCAGCAACATATATAAATAATGAATTATTTCGTGTATTAGATTACGCAAGGTTTGGAATTTAATCTATTAGCAAATTAACCGCCTAGAACTCGTGATTCTATCCATTAACATAGAAAACGCTTAAACGCGAAACAGGTAGAAACTCCTAAATTGCTTAATAGTTAATGTAAAGGAATATTTCGAAAACCTAAACATTGGGGTTTTGATTTCTAAATCAACGAGTGGCTCGATGAATATCGTAATAATTAGAAATAATAAGAATTTAAATAGTTTTTTGAATAACAGCAATCTCTATTAATGTAAGAAATGTGTTAGAGATATTATGTATTTATTACCAGTCTCAATTAAATGTTATGCAAGTTGAATTGCTTTTAAAAACACTGAATAAGTATCAGACTCATTTGCCGAAACTGTTATTATAATGATAATAAATTCTGAAAAATATATTACTACTTTTGATAGATTACTACTTGAAAACTACTTTTTTTTTAAATAATGGAGATAATTATATGATTAGGAAAGTTTTCCCTACAACTTGTTTTGAATTTATTAATTATTTAATTATCATATCTAGTGATAAATGAATTGAGAAAAGCGATTCAAGTGAAATGATGAATGAATTGAGAAAACCGATTTAAATGAAATGATGAATGAATTGAGAAAAACGATTCAAATGAAATGATGAATGAATTGAGAAAAACGATTCAAATGAAATGATGAACAAATTTAAATGATTGATTCAAATCAATAGAACTAAGTGATTCGAATGAAATGATGAATGATTTGAATTGAATGATTCATATGAAAATAAGAAAAAAGATGATGAAATGATTCAATTGATTTAAATAAATGACGAAATGATGAATCATTTGAATTGAATGAATTATGACATGTTGAATCAATTGAATTGAATAATGAAATGATGAATCAACTGAATTGAAGGAATGATGAAATGATGAATCAACTAAATTGAATGAATAATGAAATGATGAATCAACTGAATTGAATGAATAATGAAATAATTAATGAATTGAATTATCAATTGAATGGTTAGTGTATATTTCAAAAAGGCCGCTATTTTCTTTCTGAAATATTTGAACAGACCCAATTTTTTAACTCACATATTCGCAACTAGTTTTTCTTCCGACACATCTTTATAATTATTATAGTTTTAAATATTTTCAAAATTTCCGCTAAATTAAACTATTATTTATAACACAAGTCTTATTTTTAAATTACGTTCTTTAATACTTGCATCTATCTTTATTTTCCCCAAACTACTTCGTTGCCATAACATTGTTATTCTCAAAATAATTTATTAAATTTTGATTCTTCGGCAACACAAAAATGCTGTTTTATTTAATAATTTACTGTTTCGATAAATTCAGAAAGTGCATTATCATTCAAATTAATTAAATGCTCCCGGAATAAAGACCAAAGCATAAAAAAGACTAGAAATCTTTTCCTTTATTTTTTTTTGGTTTTATTTCCAATTTCTTTCAACTAATTTAATTACCGATACTTTCAAGTTGAATCTTTTATTTTATTTTTTCTTCGGATTTTTTAAAAATAAATCCTCTAGAAAAGGTAGTTTCTGTTGAACACGTAAAATTTTAAATTGCTGGAATAAAATACCAAATGACTTCTTTTTCATTTCGAATGATAGAAATTAAATCTGATGATAACCATTTGTTTAATCGTATTTTCTATGAACTATAAAAACGTTTCTTATTCCCAGTAAGCTTTAGGATCTTAAGACTTTTACTCTTGTTTTAACGTTCACGAGCTTTGAAAGATTTTTACGACATTTTATTTACAAAAGAAATTTGTAAAAAATATTTTATGTGCAGAAATAATTCAAGTGCAAAGTCGATGTTGAACAATTTAATTTACTCCATGTCTCGCTACAAATTTTAATTGCTGCTTGTGAAAATCATTCACCTTTGTAATTAAATCGGTAGCTCGTAAAATTTATATCATATATAATAAATACAATAGCTTGATTTGAAATTATATTTATAGCAAAATAAAAATTTTAATTGACATTTTCGAATAAATTGTAATTTTCTTAATAAATTTTTTGAATAACTGTTGTAATTGTAATGAAATTGTTAAATAATAGTTACATTTTAATTTTAATTTCTTTAGAAATTTACAGTAAAAGTATAAAGTATAAAATGTATTTAATTTTAAAAACCTATTTAAAACTGAATAATAATTGTTCATTTATAATGATATTTTTTTAAATAAATTTTAATTCATATTTTTGTATAAATGGTAATTTTTAATAAATTTTTAAATGATTGTTGTAATTTTAATTGTAATGATATTGTTGAGTAATTGTCAAATTGTAATTTAAATTTCTACAGAAATTTACAGAAAAATTAAGTATAAAAAGTATTCAATTTTTAAAAAAAAATCAATCTAAATTTTTAAACTGGGAATGATTCATTTTTGTCAATCGTTAAATTATAAATATAAAATATTCTTAGGCTAAAATTTCTGAAAATAGGATGCACAAAAATTGAAACTTATTTTCTAAAAGTACACAAAACTATTTTACTCAAATGAAAAGAACAGTGGTTAATAAGTATCTTAATGCATCTTAATAATATATTCAGTATCTAATATATCATCACCAGAAAAAATATACCTTCAATATAAACTTTGTGCTAAATGTATCATTTGTATTTTTAAAAAAATATACTTACGTTTCTGTAGCTAATTCTTTAATTTAAATCATATATTTGTATTTGTTTAAAATAAGCCATTATTTAAGCAAAATTTTTTTCACTTTGCAAAAGCTATGCTCATTTTGACCATCGTTTTCTAAAACTGAATCATAATTTTTCACTTAAAAATAATGATTTTTAAATAAATTGTAACTTTCTATAGAAATTTATAGAAAAGCAAGTATAAAAAGTATTCAATTTTTTAAAGAACTCAATCTAAATTAAAAAAAAAAGGGGAATGATTAATTTTTATCAGTCGTTAAATTATCAATATAAATACGCTTAGGCTAAAATTTCTAAAAATAGCATGTACAAAAATTAAGACTTCTTTTAGTACACAAAAATACACAAATAAAACGAACAATACACAAAAATCACCCAAATGAAAAGAACAGCGGTTAATCAGTATCTTAATAATATATTCAGTATATAACATATCTCCACTAGAAAAATTCACATTCAACATAAACTTTGTGCTAAATGTATCATTTTTTAAAATGTATCTGCGTTTTCTGTAGCTAATTCTTTACTTTAAATCTTACATTTGATTTTGTTTAAAATAAGCCATTATTTAAGTAAAATTTCTCTCACTTTGCAAAAGCTAAGCTCATTTTCGAGCATACGAAGACCATTAATTGCATCCAGTGTTTAAATCTGAGTAATAAATTTTCTTTATTCATCTGAAACTCCATTCGAGGCAAATGCAAAAGTTTCGTGACCTGTCAAATTAGTAGTATCATCACCATCCCTCCTACGCGTTATCCATTTTCGTAACTTCCATTTAAATCTCAAGATGCTTTTGCATACTTTCGGAAAAGTTTTCTCCCTTTGAAGCCATTATAAAATCATTTCAGAGGGAGATGAGGCTCCTGCTTTTTAAAAATCTTCAAAAACAACCTCACCGAAAAATGTGCTCATTTAAATGTTCTCCGGAATTTCTTACTTGGTGACGTTTTCGCGCCAATAAAGGAAATGAGTTAGATGTGGATGAAAATTCATAACTTCCAACATCAACTGAATTTCAACATCCTACAGAGTTAAAAAAAAGGAATGGCGAGTCAATATTTTCTTTAGAGTTCTTCTTCCAGGAATGAATTTATTAGACTCTCCAAGGAATTTAGGCTAGCTTGCTGGCTAAGGCATACAGTGGAACATGAAAATTGAAGAATTTTTTTTCAAAACTTTTCCAATAAATCACTGTCAATAGAAACTTAAATAAATAGGAATTTAAATACAGCAATAATGAAAAATGTAAACTTTGATGGATACAGAGGAAAACGCTGGAATTTAGCACAAAATTAAATGAGCTAATATTTTTAATTTATTTCCTAATTTTCATCAAGTAAAAGTTATTGTTGTTGCTTATAAATTAACTTCCAACATCAACAGAATTTCAACATCCTACAGATTTAAAAAGGAATGGCGAGTCAATATTTTCTTTAGAGTTCTTCTATTAGAAATAAATTTATTAGACTCTCCAAAAAATCTAAGCTAACTTGCTCACTAACGTATTGAACAGAACCTGAAATTTTGAGGATCTTTCTTCAGAACTCTCCCAATAAATCGTCTTAAATACAAACTTTAATGAATAAGAATTTAAGCACAGTAATAATGATAGTTTTATACTTTGAGAAATATAAAACTATAATATAAAAAACTATTATGTATAGAGAAAAATACTGGAATTTAGCACAAAAATTAAATAAGCCATTATTTTTTTAATTTATTTTTAATTTTTATCCATAAAAGTTATTGAAGTAAAAACTTAATGTTGCTTGCTTATAAATATTTTTTGAAAAAGTGATTAGTGTGTCCCATTGAAAATTATCTCTATTCTGATGATTTTGATGATGTCGCGTACGCCAGTATCAAACTCATTTTCTAAGATGGATTGTCATTCATTTCCATTAAAGAAATAAAGTAGTTTACAATAAAAAGGAAATGAATTAGATGTGGCTGAAAACTTCATAACTGAATTTCGACATCCTATAAGGTTAAAAAAGAATGTCGAATCAATATTTTCTTTACAGATCTTCTGCCTATGATGAATTTATTAGACTATACAAGGTATTTAAGCTTGTTTGCTTGTTGAATTATAGAATAACGCCTGGGAAGCTAAGAGTTTTTTTTTAATAATTTTCAGTAAATCACTGCAAATATATACTTTAAGAAATAAGAATTCAAACAACATAAATCATACTAATTTGTTGGATGCAGAGAAAAAGCATCATGAATTAGCACAAAATTAAATTAAATTTCCATGAAGTCTCCAGAGAAATAGTGTTTCTCACATTGCTAATTAACATAAGCCGTTAATTCAATCATTCACGGTGCTTATCTTATTATTGTAATCATCTAATTCGGTTATAAACTATTATTATGTTGTAAGGAATCTTCGTAACATTATGCTTTCGTACTTTTCGATAAATAAGCTTCAAAATTACTTACTAAATGCATAAATATAATCGGTTTTACACTTTTTCTTCAAAATTATTTCAAGTTGACGATTTACTACCTTTATTTTGTTATATAATTATTATAATTATTTTTAAGTCTAAGTAGTCGTCAGAATTAAAGATAAGAAGGAATTTATGAGTAGCTCTGTATATTGTAAGCATTTATTATTTATTCAATTCAATAATTGTGTCCTACTTGTTCTTAATACCTAGGTATAAAAACAATGAGGTTCAATATATATGTATATAGTACTATTAGCAGTAGTATTCTTTCCTCTCTAAACGAAGGCAATCTTTACAAAAATTGTTGCAAGTTGACGATTTACTACCTTTATTTTGTTGCATAATTATTATAATTATTTTAAGTCTAAGTAGTCGTCAGAATTAAAGACAAGAATGAATTTATGAGTAGTTCTCTATATTGTAAGCATTTATTATTCATTTAATTCAACAATATTGTCCTATTTGTTTCTAATGCCAATGAATAAAAATAATGAGGTTGAATATATGTGTATGTAGTACTATTAGCAGCAGAAGGAATTTATGAGTGACTCTCTGTATTGTAAGCATTTATTATTTATTCAATTCAATAATATTGTCCTATTTTGTTTTTAATATCGAGGTATATAAACAATGAGGTTAAATTTATGTGTATATAATACTATTAGCAGCAGAATTCTTTCCTCTCTAAATGAAGGCAATCTTTACAAAATTAGTCATTTAAAAGATTGATCTCGTCTTCTTTCTACAGCTAAAATTCCAAAAGCCTTTAACAAATATTAATGAGTTTTCCTTTATCATTAGACATAACTTTTCTAATTATGAATCTTAAATATTGTAGAATTTCTCACCAAATTAATTGGCCAATTGCGCGTGCAATTAAAAATTTTTGAAAATTCAAGATTCGATCAAAAGCTAATTTAAAACTTGTTCGCTCAGATATTCAGTTAAAGATATTTATTAATGTATAAACTTGAGTTTCTACTTCGTAAAATAATTTGATTTGTTACATTTAATGTTTTTACTTGTCTATAAAAATAAAAACAAACGAAAATATTGCTAACTACGAAATTATTTCAGTTAATAAACTCAGATAATAAATATTTTATTTGGCACCAAAAATTAATTATCGACTTTTAACACTTTTTTTATCGCTATTTAATTTAGTTATCAACTTTTTAAAGAATTTTCTAAATTTTTAATTAAAATTTAAAAGATCTACTACTAATTTTATCTATGCCTCAAAATGTAATATCAACAACAAACTTAACTCAGATAATAAAATTAATTTGAATATTAAGATGAAATTAAGTAAATCTGATTGCTTAGTTAAACCTTTTTTCATAAATTGACGTCCTTAATTGAATTATGGATACCAATCAATATAAAGTCAAATTCCAAATCAAAAAAATGTTTGAATTTAAGTTACTTACCTCTCAAACTTAACGAATTGATTAAAATACGTATAATGCACTTATAAATGTATAATAGCTGAATAAAGAGCAATAAAAATACTTTATTGGTGAAAAAACTTGTTGGAAAATACATAGAAACTAATTATTAATAAATTATTTTTCTTTTAATGCTTTACATCTTAAGTCACATTCACACCAAAGCATTGAAGCGTCGACCAATCACTAGTCTCAACGCGTGACGCCTAAGGCTGGTGATTGGTCGATGCTTCAAGTCTAGCCGCTTAACGCCTTGGTGTGAATGTGACTTAAGATGTAAAGCATTGAAAGAAAAATAATTTATGGTGTAAATAATCTTGGTGTGATATTATCGTCCTCAAGTATTCAGCTTCGATAGTTATTAATGCATTTCACACTTTTTATTTAATAGTTTTTAATCTAAAGTTTCCTTTTCTATTTTTACATCTTTACAAAATGCAAGAATGACTACTTCTTTAACAAAAATCTTGTTGTAAGTAATCCATTTCAAAATGCAAACTATTATGATGTTGTTAAAGATGTGAACGAAGAAAGGATGAAGGGAATGCTTTTTTTTCTGTCTCTCTCTCACCTTTTCATAGCTTATTGGTGCAATTATTTCCCTGCAATTGCTACATTTTACCAATTATTAGCTTAACACTTTTCTCCATGCTCACTACGGCACAGCTAAGCAAAAGAATAATAGTGTCTCTTATAGCGATCAGATAATTATCCAGCACGACCCTAACGTCTAATATATACGTTTATCGTTACAAGCATAGAGGGTTATGTTTCTTTTATCTAATTACAGCTACTAAAGTAAAGTTTACGAGGATCCAGAGAATAGAGTCTCGCTCAGTTTGTGTGGTACATTAGCATGAATTACAACAGTCACTAAAGTAAAAGAGTGATTAATTAAGGTCTTTTAAAATGAACCTAATAATTAATCAATACCATTCAAATTTTAAGTATCTGGGAAGAATATCGAGTATGGTAATTATTTTATTACAATTCAGAAATAAATGCATTCATATTAAAAGAACATTTTTTAAATTCAAATATATTAATTTTGATTATCGATTATTAATTTTCTCTACTTAATTATTATACTTTATTGAAAAACTAAATACCTAACCCAAAACTAAGGAGAATTTAAAAGATCAAATAAATGACATCGTTAAATACAAAAACAAGAATACAATCGGATATTGCAAAGCTGTTACGCTTTGCTAAGTTTACTCTTACGTTTGTACTAGTAAAAATCTCCTACGTTTTGTACAAGTATTTTTGAGATTTTTACTACCTTTTACATTATTTATTAAATAACGAAAAAAAATTATTATTTATTATTCTCATTTTTTATTCGACATATTGATTTCGAAGTTTGTACGTGAATACCTATATTTCTAAAAAGCTATTAAAAACGCATTTTCTGCGAAAAAAAAATTTAGAAACTCATTAATAATAAAACCAGAAAATAATAATTTAAGTTTTTTGGCTACTATTTAAAGTGATGTTTGTTTTTGATTTTTAATTTCTCTGTAACTAAGTTTATTTTTTCCCAATGACATCTTCTTCCAATAAATCTTTTTCGTTCACTTTACAGCTTGTAAACATATATATGTAAGGCAGGTTTTATAAAATAAATATCTTAAATTATACTTTTGTAGCATAAATTATAATAAATGAAAAAGAATTGGAAATTCGTCGTTACATTAACTTTTTTACACTTCATGGCTTTTAAATTTTAATCAGGTAGATTTTCAACACATATTTACCGTCTCGAAATAATTATATGATAATGAAATTATAAATTCAGCAGATAAATATTTGCATTTCAAGGCATTTTTATATTTTTCTTGGTATAAAGATAATATTTATGCAGATCTTTTATAACTGGTATTGCCATCTAGCGACGATAAATGAAGTTAAATAAATATCTACATTTCAATTTCAACAAAAATTGAATAATAATAATTTCCTTCACATATAATTAAATTTCCTTCAAAAAATCAATATTAAATATGCTCACAAAAATCAATATTAAATATGCTCACAAAAATCAATATTAAATATGCTCACAAAAAATCAATATTAAATATCCTCACAAAAATCAATATTAAATATGCTCACAAAAATCAATATTAAATATCCTCACAAAAATCAATATTAAATATCCTCATGAAAGCGAAGAATTAAAATAATTTCACTGTTAGAGAAAATATTACTTATATTAGTATAATCTTCTTAAACATTATTAATATTGGCTTAAGACAAAGAATATTAATTTAACTTTCATCAATTATTAAATATAATTAAATAATTCAATTATTTTCTTCCGGGCTTCGTTTGAAAATCCATTATAAAAATCTTTTTACATCTTTTTTTTTTAAAGTATGTATATATTTCCAATTGTTAACAGTAGAAAATAAAAGTAATTATTTAACTTGATCTTCAACTTGATCCTCATAAAATAGACCAGTGGCTTCAATTTTTTTCTGTAGGAAGGCATTTCTTTTTTTTAGTACAGTAGTAATAGAGAAAAGTAACTCAGAAATCTTTGAGATATAGCTTCGAACGTTTTCTTTATCTGTTGGCCATTATAAATAAATGTATTTCCCAACTTTTTCTTTTCTGGAAGTTTTCTGTTTATTTTGTGTAAGAATCCCTTATTACTTTTATCACTTCTTTTATCTGTCGGGATCATTCTTTATTTCTTAGATAGTCTCTGACAAAAGAATTGGCTCATTCAGTGTAGTAAGTTATATTATTTCTTTTATGATGTTATATCGTCATGGAGGAAATTTTAACCTCTAGTACAAGTATTAAACAGAAATCTAATACTAACATATTTAATCTTTTCCTATGATTGAAATTTCAGATTTTATTAACACAAATGAATAAACCAAATTATCGAAATATAAATTAAAATTAGGTATATTTTACATTCAAATTTTAATTAGTTAAAAACATTTCAAAATAGAGATATAAATATTACTAATAGGGATGTAATAAATACTATTTCAAACTGCGTTTATAACAGTCAAAAGCAAATTCAATTTTGAAATAAATACAGTTAGAAGAAATGATAATATTCCGTACATTATTTTGAAATCAGCAAATTTTTTATCACATCGTTCAATGTTATGCTCATTAATGTTTAATCTTCTAAATGAATACCAAAAAAAAAAAAAAAAATCCATTAACATAATTAAAATTTAATTGATGCAAAGGGCAAAAGTGGCTCTGTAAGCTGATTTAAGCAGTAACATGGATATAAAAGCTAAAAACAACATTTTGCATGACTGGTAATTTCTTCCAATATCTTAATGAGTTTTTATTTGATATTCAGTTAGAAGATTGCATAATGAGCATAATTATGAACGGTGTGATAAAAAATGTAGATATATTTCATAAATTATATCTATATATATAAAATATATGTAAATATATATTCAAATATATATATAAATATATATATATATATATATATGCATTTGCCCCATTACATTCTTTTTATAACTGAGCTCTAAGCATTTGCATTTTAATTATGACTACCTAGAGCATAAGTGTAAATTCATATTTATACAAATACATAAGAAATTACTCTGCTGCTCTTAATTAAATTTAACTAATAAATGAAAACAAATAAATAATAACAATAAATTATTTATGCATACATACTGAGAGAGATTGTCTGTATATATTGCTTATATTGAAAATAAAATATTTAAACTTGAATTTAAATTCAAGAAGAGATGTTTATGGTAATCACAAATTGTATTTATCTTATTTTTAGATGATTAAAGCTGAAAATATTTCATATGAAGTAGTAAAATTGATTTTCAAAGCTCATATTATAAATGCAAATCAACAAAATGCAAAAAAATAATTTAAACACATTACTTTTGCATTTTATTGATAAAAGAAAATCTTTATTTTAAAAAATATGACTGAGAAGTTTTATAAACATAGTCCAAATGAAGCTGAATTATTCATTTCTATGTCTGGATAAGACCTAGTATGATATTTTCTCATCAAAAGGTTCGCTGTTAGCTTTGCAAATTATGAGACATTTCAAATTCAGGTACCTAGAATTATTGATCCTACTTAAATCTTTTCTGAATCTTTATAGTTGGAAAACAATTTTAGCATAATAATTCTCTGAGAACTCGAAAAGGAATTTACTTACAAAGCCGTATGAATTCATGTGTCAATATTTTTATAAAATGAAGATGAAGAATTCCTTTTCTATTAGCCATGACAAATCAAAGCAAATATTAATGCTTTTTTTTTCCTTTTTAATTAATTTCAAATCAGAAAATAAATTTGATGTAGGGTGAATTACCTTTTAGTGTCCCTTTTTTATTTTGAAAAAGTATGTATAGAAAAATAGTATTAATTTTATCCAAAAAAAGGTTACTACTATATTTTAATGTAGTGTTGTTTGTTAATTACATCAGCAATTCATTTTAATATTAATTGATGATCATCATTTTAATTGTTTTTTTAACTTAAGTCTAAAACATTTATGCATACTAGTATTTTAGTTTTCAAATTTTTGAAAGAAATATGATTTACTCTTTTGATCCTTCTGATACGCATTGATCTGCAAATGGCATGAAATTAACCACTTGCCAAATCCTTATGGAAAATTAAGACAAAAATTAACATTAATATAATAAATTTTTATAATATAATATTAATATTAATAAAATAACTAAAATTAACGTAATAAAAAAACTAAAAATAAATAAATAATTAATATTAATAAAAAAGGAAACAAGTTAAACTAATAAATTAAATTAAATTAAATAAAAACTAATATAATATAGAATAAAAATAAATAATAAATAAATATTAATAAAAATAAACACTTAAAAACAAGTGTTTTAAAGCTAACCATGAAATCAGATATGTTTAAATTTTGCTTTATCTAATAATAAAATAAATTTGAAAAATATTCTGACATAAAGTTTCGCATATTGATTTATATGGATAAGCTAATAATAATTAAATAATTTAAAAGTTAATAAACGAAATAGAATAAGAAAATAAAATAAAATAATAATTTAAAAAGTGAATATTCAAATTTATTGATTTAAAAAAAACACATCAATTAAAACCATAAATAAAATTAATATATTAAAAAAAAAAAAAAAACTAAAGGAAATTTAATGCATGTAAAAGAATTTTTTAAAAATCTGAGCCGATATATAGCTTACCCATAAAATTTTAGAATTTAATGTGAGAACAAAAACACATAACAGCAATTTTAAACAAACAAAAAAACAAGTGGTATCAATAAATAATATTCAGAATAAAGAAAACAGATTAAAATAAAAAATTAAAATCTATAGAATTCCAAAAAAAACACAATTTTATAAAAAAAAAAACGAGAAAGAAAGTTTTAAAAAAAAAAAGTAAAAAAGCTGTAGAATTCTAAACGATTTTATAAAGAAAACAAGTGAAAGAAATTTTTAAAAAAAAAAAAAAAAAAAAAAAAAGCTATAGAATTCTAAACGATTTCATAAATAAACACGTGAAAGAAATTTTTAAAAAACTTAAAAAAAGCTATAGAATTCTAAACGATTCTATAAAAAACACGTAAAAGAAATTGAAAAAAAAAAGAAAGAAATTTTTAAAAAACTAAACGATTTTATAAATAAACATGTAAAAGAATTTTTTTAAATCTATAGAATTCTAAAAACGATTTTATAAATACGGAAACATGTAAAAAATAAAGAAATTTTTAAAAAAATCTATAGAATTCTAAACGATTTTATAAATAAACATGTGAAAAAAATTATTTAAAAACTATAAAAAAGCTATTGAATTCTGAACGATTTTATAAAAAAAAAAACAAGTGAGAGAAATTTTTAAAAAATACAGAATTAAAAACGATTTTATAAAAACACATAAAAGAATTTTTTTTAAAAAAACTAAAAAAAAGCTATAGAATTCTAAACGATTTTATAAAAAAAGTGAAAAAAGTGTTTGATAAACTAAATAAAACTATAGAATTAAAAACGATTTTATAAAAAAAACACGCGAAAGAAATTTTAAAAAAAAATAAAGAATTCTAAAACGATTTTATAAACAATTATGTATATTATATATTATTATATTACATTATATTATACATCTTTTTTGAAATTTATTAAAAAAGCACGCAAAAGAAATTTAAATAAACCAATAAAAACGTTGAATGTGTCAAGGAAACGAAAAACCCCTCTCCCCAAAACAATACCCATATTTTTTTTTAAAAAGAAACAATAAAAAGAAAGTTAAATTCGTTAAGCATATTTTGAATATTTTAATAAGCCTCCAAATGAAATTTTAATTCGTAGATTAAAAGTGTGGATGCTTTTAAAAATTTGAGAGCCTTCTTTTTACTTCATTTTGTATGCTAACTTTCTTTCTTCCGCTTTTATATTTTTCATGAAAGGCCTAATAGAATAACTGTTGGAGAAAGTTACATCCCTGTAACGCTTTAAATAATTCTGAATAATTCATATTTTTAAGACGAGAGAACAAAGGAAGTTAAGAAGGTAAAAGGACTTAATACTCCATAAGCTTGTAAGATTCGGGGTATTTTCTTTAATTAGGGTTTACGTGTTCATTAGCAACAACGCGTATATTAATTTCTTAAGTCTTAAAAATTACTTCAAATGAAGTTAGTGAACCTTTAATAAAAAACATTTTTAAAGGGCATGTTTGTTCAGCGTGAGAGAAGGTAGTTTAAAAATGAGTTGTTTATTCCAAGGTGGATGCTTAAAGAAACGTACAGTTTGTGAATTGCTTTTTATTTACCTTCCTTTAAACAGAATACTTGAAAAGCAAAAACTATAAACAGAGTTGAATTGCTTGATTTTTATTTTTCAAATTATTTCACTAATTGTTTGGAGGTTTCTTTTTAAAAATAAAAATTGTTTTAAGAAAGTAAAGGGTTTTTTTATTATTATTATTTATTTAGTAATCATCACTTTTTGACCAAGATTTTGCTTCCTATCACTGACTAAATAATATTTGGAAACCTTTTCGTAAGACAAAATAATAAATAAATAATAATAATAAAAATTGAAATATCGTCAAACATATAAGAAATACATTATATTATGCTAATTGAATATTAAAAATCGTGAATCGTAATTGAATATTAAAAAAATGGAGTATATTTTCTTTAAATATATAATTTCAGAAGAAATTAAAAACTGAATTGTTTATGTTTATAATTATCATTTGATTAATAGTTCAAGACATTCATTTATTTTTTATTGTTTCTATTAATAATTTTTAAAGTATTATTTATTAGCTTTTATTTAAGGTAAATTTACCTTAATTACTTTATAATTTATACAAGTGCTATATCAGTCATTAAATTGTAAATATTATCATGTATGAATATCGACACTTTAAGAACTCCTATTTATAATCACTTTTATATAAGATATTTTTATGTTTAAGTTGTGTCATCATAACTGAATAAACTAAAGTGGGAAAGCGCATGGTAAAAACAAGTAAGAGAGAACTACGTTCATAATTTACTATTTTACTTTAATTAATTTTTTATTTTTTACGGCATGAACTAGTCGATAAAATTTTCCTGGCGTTCGCTATTTCCTATCGTAATAGTTCTGACAATAAAACAATTATTGTTTTTTATTGATATTCTGATTTTTATTGGCATTTATGCTACTCCTTATGTAATTGTGTAAATTGTGTAATTTACTCTTCTCTTTGTGTAAATTGTGTAATTTACTCTACCTTTGCGTAAATTGTGTAATTTACTCTACTCTTTGCGTAAATTGTGTAATTTACTCTACTCTTTGCGTAAATTGTGTAATTTACTCTACTCTTTGTGTAAATTGTGTGATTTTCAATACCATTTAAATGCAAAGCTTTTTAATTTTTATGAAATGCAAAAAGTTCTTAATTTTGCCACACTATAACATTTATCAGACTAAGAAATATTATCACTTCATTAGACTTAATGTCTATAATACTATAAAGTACATATAATATTTTACATGAACTCTGGTTAAATACATAATAAAATATTTCTATGATTGAATTTTTCTTAATTTATATTTTCTATTTATTCAATCATTGGTTCTTGTCAGTTTTCAAATCAATGGATTTTTTGTAGCAGATACTGACCGCTGCCACCCAACTCAACCATTCCGTTGTCCAGGAGATCGCACAGTGTGCATCTCTATCCAGTACTTATGCGACGGGGCTCCTGATTGTGAGGATGGCTATGATGAGGATCCAAGGCTCTGCACTGCTGGTAATTCGACCTTATATTTTAACTTATTGTAAGATAATATATAAAAATTAAAAAAAATTAGGCAACATATTGTAAGCTAATTAACTTTTATTTTTTGTATAAATTTAACTATCATAAAATGTTAAGGAAGGTAGTTATAATAAATAACGTACATTTCCGAATATAAGCCGAGCATGCGATTTTTCTTTAAAAATGTACCAAACCAGCAAGTTCGTCGTAATAAAATAACAATTTTGTGTATGCAGAAGACATAAATTCTAATTTGGTTTGTCACTTTATGCACACGAAGTCTAAACAGACCAAGACCTACAGTTTAAAGTCGATTCCGAACCACTAACAAGCATCCATGCTAAGAGATCCAAATTCTAATCTAAAAGCAGTGGCGCTGAATATCCATGCACTAGCTACTTTGTCGCCATGTCGCACTGAATTCTAGTACGATGTTTCGTCTGGTTTGTCGCTCTACGGCCATTTCTTGCACACTCTGAGCTAATTAGACTGGGACCTGGTTTAATGTAGATTCCAAACAACTAACAAATATCCATTCTACCTCAAGTATTCGAACCTGAAGCATCAAATGCTAGAGCGCTAGCCAATTGGCAATCAGCCCACTGTAGTACGACAGCATTGAAAGTGATGATGATATTCATTAAGACATTTCAATGAGAGAAATTGAATTGGACGAACTAATCGGAAACTTGGATTCTGGTTAAGATTTTTTTTTTTCCTATTTATTTTTTGTTATATTTATTTTATATTTACGAAGTATTTTTTATAATTTGAAATTTCTTACAAATTTCAATCTATTAAAAAAATTATTTTTCCAGAGTTCTAATTCTGAAAGATTATTTTCTGGAATTTTATTTTGGTTGTAAAAATCCTTCTTTGTATGACAGATAAAGACGCTCGTACATACATAACAATACTTGTGTATTGTTATGTATGTACTTAATTAACTTAACCTCAATATTTGAGAAAGGAAAGATATAATTGGAAACCATATCCGCTCAAGGAAACATTGGAAATTGGTACTTTACGAAAGGACAAAGATAGTGAGCATGATTATTTGATTAAACGTAACTTCATTCAGGGTGGGCAAAAAGAGTTATTAAATCTTCATTTGACATAATTTTATAAAAATCATAGAATTTTTCTCAGCTTATTTCTCGAAGGATAATATTAATTTATTTGAAGTCGGCCGTCCTGAATGAAGTTGCGTTTAATCAAATAATTACGCTCACGATCTTTGTCCTTTTGTAAAGAACCAATTTCCAACTACTTTGAGTGGATATGGCTTCCCATTATATCTTTCCTTCCTCAAATATTGAGGTTCTTTTCATCCCCCTGTCTCAAAGCAACGCAGTCAGAATCGATTAATCCTTACGCATGGACTTTATACGAAGACAATGTTTTTGACCTATTAAGCAACCCCGTGTGACCCTCACGCTAAGCTGACACGCCAAATTGTCTGTGTCGCTTTTGTAAGATCGCTTCGTTGACGAATTCTGATGCGTTTATTGGAAAAGATGAATGATTACAGTATATTGTTCATATTTGTCATCGTTTCCAGTTAGATGTACTTGCTATTCAGAATAGGAAAACATGATAACGAAAATATATTACAGTTAGCGTGCCATTTAATCAACCTTTCCCCTTTTTTTTTCTATGATTGAATCATTACTATGAGTGTCTACCATGAATTATTCCATATAGGAGGTTCTTTTCCATTTTTTTTTAATTTGGAGGAAAAATCTAAATAATAAATTAATAAATAATTAAATCTAAAGGCATTGCTGAAATTTTATTATTTCTTGAAATTATTTATTTTGAAATTAATTATTTTATTTATTTATAATTACTATTAATTATTGTTATAGATATATATTAACAATAAAACATTTATTATTAATGTTATTTATGTATTAGTACCTTTATATTTTGTCAAAAACGTAGTTATTCAAATATACAATTATTATTATTATATATTTAAATATTATCATTAATATTAATATTGTTACTTCTAATTTTTGTTTAATTTTTACAAGCATCAACTAAAATAGCATTCGTTACATAAACTTTATAAGTAATTTGCTTGTTTCCCTCGAAGTCATTCTTAATTAAAACTGAAAATGTATATATATTTTATTGTATTGTATTTGTCCTTAATAGAGTTCGTTCTTTCTTATATTAACAATGAAATTAAATTATTTTTTAAGTTACCATATAATGCTATTCATTATTTTTAAAATACTCAAAAACTCCTAACAAACAAAAAACAGACTATCACCTCGCCATAATTACACATTATTTGTGATCAAAAGAATTTTTTAAATAATCTTTAAAACTCCTGACAAACAAAAACAGACCATCTTCTCGCCATAATTATACATTATTTGTGAACAAATGATTTTTAAAAGAATCTAATAAAATTCTGGTTAACTTCCAAAAGCCTTCAAGGATAAAATCGTTCTTGTATTATAAACTTTTATTCAAACATATGCTTTGTATTACTGAATTTCTCTTGTAATTTTTACAGCTAAACGACCCCCCCCCGTTGAAGAGACAGCTAACTTCCTTCATACCCTTATAATGAACCATGGACCCAACTACTTGGAAAAGTTATTTGGAAGTAAAGCCCGTGACGCTTTGGAACCTCTTGGCGGTATGCAGAAAGTGGCTATTGCTTTATCAGGTATGCTTACATTTTTGCTGACAAAAGACACTAAATTCTAATTATTTTATATTTAAATATTAAAGAATTATTTTTCAAATACAAAAAATAAAATTAAAAATTATTGAACAGTATGATATGTGAAATAACTTAGTTTTAACAGTAACTTATTTTTTTGATAGAAGTTATTTATAAATAAATAATTTATGATCAAATAATAAATATAATATTATTATTATATAACATATTTATTTAAATAATAAATTTATTTTATGATTTATTTTCAATTTGATTAAAGCTATATAATTTTCATCTGTAAGAAATAAATCTTCCCTTAAAAGCCATTCCCCACACTTTGAGAACCACTGAATTAGCACAATTACTTACAAATATAAAAGTATTAAACACAATTCGTGTGGTTTCTGACAGATGGCTTAACTAATAATATTATCAGATAAATTAGGCTGACAACTACTTCATGTCAAACAAATTTAGTTTATTATCAAATTACTACATATCAATAAATCAAGTTTATTACATAATAATAGAAAATTTTGTGACAAAAATTAAATATTTATGTATATTGTTGTTAATCTTTTAGAAAGCGAAACCCTCGAAGATTTCGGAAAAGCATTGCATCTGATGCGATCTGATCTGGAGCATCTTCGAAACGTCTTCATGGCTGTTGAAACTGGAGACTTCAGCCTCTTGAAATCCCTCGGAATTCGAGACTCGGAGCTGGGAGACGTGAAGTTCTTCCTGGACAAACTCGTCAGCACTGGATTCATGGATTAAAGAAGAAGAAAAATATACAAACTTTCCTCCCTCCTAAATCCCTCCATTTGAGTCGTCAACACCAGTACATACAAATACACACACACTACATATCTCTGTATTTCTAAACGCATCAATCCACTTACCAAAAGAGGAATTTCAATACAACATTTGAGTGGCCAGGAGTTCCTTCAAAAAACATACCATAAAACGAAAAAAAAATTCTGATTTTCTAAACAATTCATTGAATTGAATTAATTTATTGAATTTTATTTACAAATTAACATTCTAAAAAAGGCATTAATTAAAAAAAAACATTTTTAAAGCAAAAGCATTTCATATGCAACATGTTTGCTTTTTTATGCATTAATAAAAATATATATATTTCTTTGGTATAGTATAAAGGAAATTTTGTTTTTTAATCTGAATGTAAACATTATCTGAATCAAACGAAATTTTCATGTTATGTGATTTAATTTTTAATCACGGATTGTATCTCCATAGTAATAAAAGCAATTACCATTTTGTTTAAATTTATAATCGAAACAAATTTTGTTTTGTAAAATTCCGTAATTACTCTGAAGCAATTTAGCGCACAAATAACTTCAACTTGATCAATTTGTAGATGTAATTTTCACAAATGCTGTTTTTCTTCTTATTTATTAACCAATAGATGCTTGGTGGACGGCTCAGTGAATCCCAACGGTTTCAAAGCTATTGGCAAATGTATTTTTCATACTTAGAATTGTATTTTGTTCTGTAATTTTTCTAATTTATTTAATATGATTAATATATGATGATTATTTACTATGATAAAAAACCAATGGTTAAGTATTTTTTTTTAAATTGTTTTTTTAAACTAAATAGGGAAAAATATGTTTCAAATTATATATAATGTTTTTTCTTTAATTCAATGTATGAATTTAATGTTATGAAAAGTTATCTTCCTATTAGAAAAAAAATGCATTCAAATTTCAACGAAATTCTACTTTTTGTTATACAAAATAAGAAATCAATGAGCAATGTACAAAATAAGAAATCAATTAGTGTTTTCAGTTTAGATTTAAAACTACTTAAATTTGTTTTTAAAATTTTTGATTATCTATATTCGCTATCTAACTTTTAAAACTAATTATTTCATTTTTCACTTTAAAAATTTAGTCAACTTATTGAACTTATTTAATTGCTCATTTTTTGCATCAGCATGTATTATTAAAAAAAGTACCTAAACAATTTCACCATTACACTCAATAACCTGTTTCAGCTCTGCAATCAGTGTTATATAAAATAACCAACACTTCCTAACCAACACCCTGTAACAGAAATAAATAAAATTCATGATTGAAACGATGTTATTCCTTATTTTTAAAGTTTTATTCCTTTTAATAAGTATTATTGATTAATACTAATCAGCATTACCTAATGAACCAGCAATATTCGATATTGTATCATTCATTTAAATAAGATTTTAAAATATGGCACTTCAAAATTATATTGTGTTTCAGTCATTTGCCAAGCTTTTTGAGCCGAATGACAGTTTACGTGGTGTATTTTTTCGACTCTGCCCTTCCTATGGTTATCCAAAACATTGAATGTTCTCGCTAAATGAATTGTCGACTCATGGTGCCAGATGAGTTTGCACGAATGTCTGCAATACTGTATCAGACACTGCAAACTCTTTTTCTCCTGCAAGCATCTGCATTCTCACTACGCTATTTTGCTTTCCATTTGTATCTAAAGGTGCACATTCTATTCCTTCAATCAGTGTGTTATTGCCGTTGATGTTTAATCTTAATTCAATGACAAATCCTTTCGAACGCGTTTGGGCTTAAATTTGCACTCTCTTATAAATCAAAACAGATTTTAAACCGATTCGGTGATATGCAAATTTTAATTGAAACACCTTACAAGAAATTACATGTAACTAAATACTCAATAATAACATTCTGAATTTGATATAATACCTAAGATCAAACAAGACTAAAAGTAACAGAAAAATTTGTAATAAAAATTCCACAAGCAAATTTGACGTTTCAATTAACAACGAGATTGCTGAAAAATATCTTAGAATATAGTCTTTGATGCATGGTAAAATTTGTTTGTTTTATGAGAGATTTTGAATGTGTCTTTATCTTCGATAAGCTTCTTAGCTTACTTCTCCTTAATATTCTAATGAGTGTTAGATAGAGATGTTACTCAATATGAGATGAACATTTTGTAAAATTTTCTATAAGGCTTATGCACAACGAATATATATGGATTGCCATTCTTTGAACTTAATTATAAAAACATATCTTCTAACATTTTAAGGGTGGTTTTAAAGACATTTCAGGCTCGTAATTTCCAATATTTTTAATATATTATTATAATATATGTATTAACCGCTCAGTTGTATTTAGATGCATTACAATTTATATTAAATTAACCAATTTAGGTAGTAGTATCTATATTTTGCCCTTTTATGACATTTATTTTTTATTTGTTATATTAGCTGAAATAAGTTTACAATTGAGTAGAAAAATTGTTTTTCTTTTCTCTAAATTACGGAGTACATATATAGATTGCTATAGTTTTCCAACGCCTGCCATTTATGCATAGATTATTACCTATTTAAGTAATATTTAACCAAATTGGAAGGGTTACTAGAATTTTTTTAATTTAAGTATTTCAATATTTTCTGAGGGAAATATATCTTATACAATAATTAAAGATGACCTTAAAATTTTCTACTAGCTTTCTTTAGCTTTTATTACTTTTTTTTTTTTTTTTTTTTTTTTGTTCATAATAGACTAAAAATATTTCTTTGGAGATTAATTATAAGATATAGTTTACTATAAATTGAAAAGATATAATTTTCTATTTTGAACCTGAAGAATAAACATATCATAAACTGAAGCTGCCTTAACTTTGCAGTAAATAGTTTTATAATTTTTTGTGATACCTGTATCTGAAGAAAACTTCTCTTTTTTTAATTCTTTTTGTAATTTGTGTACAAATATATTATCTTATAAACTGTACTTTGATGTGCTTAAGAAAAAAACTTCGCGAATGTATTAGATGCTTTAAAATAACGTACCTTTTGATGTAAACGAAGTAATTTTGAGAAATTCAATAAAATTTTACAAAAAGAAGCCTCTATTTAACACCCTCACAGAAACTAAAATGGAGAAATGTTACTTGCATAATCATTTTTTTTAAATCGCTTAAATCTATTTAAAAATTGGCTAAGAAAAGTTATTGGGTTAAAATTAATTATTAGTTAAAAAGTAAAACTGAATTCTGAACTTTCCATGAGAAAGTATGACTTCAAAATCAATATCAAAATGGCACCTCGTTCTTCAAGATTAATATTATTATATAACTGTAATAATGGTATTATATATTTAATAATCTAACAGTGTCTGAATAGTGTCTATCACATTTACTAAAAACTTTAAATGCTGTATATAAAAAAAGTAGTGACTAGTTTTCAATCCATTGTCGGGAGTTTTATATATAAAAAAAACTTTCAATGACAAAATTTATTGATGTTGCTTCAATATATAATGAATGATGTTTCCTTCGAGTAGATTAGTTTAATGACCATTTTGGTCACCGAATGGGTTTAAAAGCTTTGATGTTGCAGTGCTATTTATCCAGACTAGTTTGCATAAAGCACAATGCACTCTGTTTAATTGCAATTCAATATTGATGTATACATGTTAGAAAAAATTCTATTCCTGTTTTGAGTATATTTCTATATTTAGTTATCAATGTGTTTAGTTATCAACTGTGATCTTAAAATCGATACTTAAAAAAAATAATAATAAAACGCAATATGTGAGAATATATTTACACTGTATAACTATTCAATATTTTACCTGTTTGTAAGTGGGAAGTCGAATAAATCGCAACGTGTGTCTTGGATTTGACTTATTTATCTTATTATTTTTCATTAGAAGTATCAAAACCAACCATATATATATATGAATAATTTACAGTAAAATTATAATAATAAACAGTAGTGGAACTATTTATCAAAAATAAAATAACTGCTAGTAAAATTAGCATCTAAATATTTATGCTAAAAATATTTTCACATAATGTTACTGAGCAACAGGTAAAAAAGCATTCAAATTCCGGTGGTTAACTTTTATTTTTCTATTCTAAAAAAATTGCTAATCTTTCTTTATAAAAACATCTATTGAATATCAAATCTAATATAAATTAGCAAAGGGTCATTTTCAAGGCTTTTAAATTTGTAACAATTATTTTACTGTACATTTCTAATTATTTCGGTTACATTACAGCATTATTTTGTGTTTGGAGTAAACTCAATAAGATTAACTTTAATACAATAGGAAATTTAAGGAAACATTTCAAGTTTCTGAGATATTCTTAATGAGATCGGATGCTAACAAGAATAAAACTGAAACATATTTCAAATTGACTTGATTAAGCAACAAATTCAAGGGATCTCTGATTCAAGGAGTTGGCATTTTTGGATTTAAGATAATCGGGCAAAAACTACAAAAATCTCTTTTATTGATTATATTCTGCTTAATAACTAAACCCTCTATTATGTTGCTAATAACTAAACCATCTCTAATTAGATTAATTCTCCATCTAAAAGTATTTAATTGGCTTGTAACTACATGAAAAAAATGATAAGGAAATAATAAACTATGAATTAAAATACAAAGTTATAACAGAAGCATATACAAAACGACTTATCAAATTTTTTTCATAAGCATAACCTAAAAGTTTAAGATAATATGAAATATAAATTTAACTGAAAGAAGAAATTCATCCGAAGTCTTTGAAATTAAAGAGAAATATATTTAAAAGAAAAACGGAAAACTTTAAACTGAAAACTCCTAAAATATAAGTTCATCTCCAAATACGAAAATAATTATGCATATATTATATCAAACTTCATTTTCATAAACAAAAATATTTTCTTCCGTGCGAACAGTTTCCAGATCATTGCGAAAATCTGTGATTCAGTTTTCTAAAGTAGAAGAAATTTGAGTTATGCAAAAATGATTCATAAAACTTTTTCTTGATTTGTTTTCATTTCAAATCTTTAAATTTTACCAGGAAATGAAATTTTTCAAAATATTTCTTTTTTTTTATTCAAGAAATTTAAATTTATGGTTATAAAGGAACTATAGGTAACTAGGTTTGAAATTATATATATGTTTTAATATCTATTCCACATACAAAGAAACTTTTATTACTTTTACTGTAAGAAAACGGTACTCTAATAAAACGTTGTTTACTAATAATGTTTACTAATAAAAGGTCTCTTTTGTTATTTTTATTCTAAAACATAAGAAAATTAAAATTATTGATGCAATTTCAGCTTTAGATTTCAATTTAGTTATTTGTCTAAATAAATTAAAATTTCATAAAATTCAAAAATGGAAATAAATTAATTGTTTTTTCCGTTATATATATATATATATATATATATATATATATATATATATATATATATATAACGGAGAGAGAGAGAGATCCTCAATTTTTTTGCCTTAGCACTCTTTTTAACAAAGTAAAATATCTTTGTCCCTAAATGCTCATTCTCGATTCATATTTTATTCACTTTATATTTTATTAACCATAATGAACAGCGTACATTTTTACTATAAAAAAAGATTTTTTATTGAAATGAAGCGATAAAAAATTGAGTGAAACTTTTAACTAATATTGAATTTCTTAAGCAAAAACTAACTAAATGTTTCAATGCTGCTTGGTTCATCCCTGTGATGGGTAATCTGTTTTTAAGAATTTGCTTACATAACCTGATGTATTATCAGAAATCCTTTTATTAATTAATTAAATAATACTTTCACTTAAATAGTTACTTGATTACTTGATATGGAATAAATAAACCATAAATACGGTTGTGAAAGGAATAAGAACCTCTAACGTTTTTAGATAGAAAATTAAACACCATTTAGATAATAATTATTAATAATATTTGAAATTCGTCATAACTTATAAATTTTTATTATTATTTTTAATTTTGTTAATTTCTTAATTCATTTAAAGTGATTTAATTTACATAAAAATACAACAAGCTCCCATTGTAACTTGAGACTTTACAATATGAGAAAAATGTATCTGATTGATTAATGGGATATGATTCGTCGTTGAGAGGGCTTAGTAAAAATAAACATAATATATTTTTTTTACTAATTTTGCTCAGAAAAATTTCATTGAGGATTTCAAAATTAGAATTTAGGTAAATTCCAAGAAAAAAATTCAGCTTAATATATAATTTCTCGGAAGTCGATTATTCAATACTTCACAATCAGGGAAATTAAATCTGCAAAAAATAACTGCCAACTAAGAAAAAACACACCATCATTTTGAGAGTGAAACATCCTTGTCTTGCCTGTATAGCTGTTAGAGATGATCATACTTCATATTGAAGCTGATCATACATTGAACTCAAATACTCTATTTTTGCATACTTTCATTTTGTGTATTTTCAAGAGATAAAGACAATTGTTTTTCTTTTTGTATCTAATTTGTGAAGCACTGTTTAATTAGTGTTTTGGCAAATTAATTAAATTCTTAAGACTAGAATTTTTACAATCACAATTTTTCAGATTTTTCCTTAATTTTGGAAACCAGTGAATATGATTTAAGACTAAAAACGACATTTATCTCTGTAAAAATAAATGAAAAAGGATCATAATTATGAGCGTAGAGTTAAAAAAAGTTTCCAAATATTATTATTTATGCATTACTCCAATATTTGAAAAGTCCTAAATAATCATTACCTAGCAAAGTGATAATACTAGAATTGCAATTTGCTTCTTTTGGGGCACAGTGGCCCTATATGAGGTATGATCGAATAATGTTATGAAACATTATTCATAATTAGCAATTATTCTAAATTAGTAGTAAGTTAATAAAATTTTAGTTATGAGAAAAAAGATTTTATCGTCATAAAATTCTAATAAAATTACAAATACAAATATTTTTTATATTCTTCTAATACATCTCTTAATCGTGGTAATTACTGAAATTGCATTTTACTTGTAAGAACCCACCCAGATCCTTTGAAGACTGCATATATTTACTGAAAATACATGAAAAATTTATTGAATTAAGATTAAGAATTCTGTTCAATTTAATTTAAAACAAATAAATTAATAAATGAACAAAATCATTAAAAAAATATTTTACATTTTTTATCATCTTTAATTCTAACAAATAATTAACAATAATTATCTTGTTAAAAAATATTATTACACAATTTCTAGTTTATAAAAAGGTAATTTAGTGTAGGTCTAACAATAACATAATTCAACAACAGAATTTTTCAAGAAATAAACACTTTTCAGTTTAATAAAAATAACATGTTTCTATTTCATAAAAGGTATAAATTCATTGCCTTTGTAACTTCTACAAATATATAATCTTTTGTTTTCTGCAACGTTAAGTAGACTGCACAGTAGAAAAATATGTAATTAGATTAACATTGTTTTAAGAACAACGCATGTCTTTCAAAAATTAAATAATCTTCTTTAAATTATAATTGGGAAAATTTATTATTAAACAGAGAATTAATGCTACATTCAACAATAACCCCTACAATCTTTTGATGATACTGAGTAGCAACCGCTACATTCCTTTGGTGACCCGAATGTTGGCTTAAGAATGCTCACTCCACTTTTTAAAGATTCATTAATGAAGTTTTCATTGGACTGGATTTTACTTTTTCATATTTGAATGGCATCCTAATAGCATCAGAAACTGAGGAACTAAATAAAAACCTTCTTACGGAAGTATTTAATAGAGTTTAACTATATGGTCTACGAATCAACCTATCTAAATCAGTAATGGGAGTGAATGTATTAGAAGTTTGGGATATTTGATAACACTAAAAGGCTCAAAAAGTCAAAATCTAGAATTCCTTACAGTGTAAAAGTAATTGATAAAAATATTCACGAAAAAAAAATATATAAAAAAAAAAAACGAAAATTCAAGTTTTACTCATCAAAACTTCCTATTCTGATACTTTTCTAATTGACTTAACGGGCTTTTTAATTTTTTATTTGTAAGAAATTAGTATTACTACTGTTATTGTATCCGTAACAACTGACTTTTTGGAAAATATTAGGGGTGAAATTACTTAAAGCTTGAATGTAATACAAACAACTCATAGAAATTTAAGTGATTAAACATATGTTTATAGTTTTTTTATTGTTTTTCCAACGTAGCATTAAAATGAGCGATTAATTTATGAATATCTTGTATTTTAATCCCTCCAAATGAAAAGAAAAAAGTAAGAAATAGCACAATAACTCTACAGTCTTATTTGAAGAAAACCTTAAGACATATCAGCTATCTTTGATGGAGATTTTGATAAGATTTTCTTGAATTAAAGTGCCACAGATCTAAAACAAAATTATATTCCAGATTCTTAGGTTTAAAATATATCTACAATTGGCAGCGTCTGGGGCAGTGTTGCTCTTAATACAAAGGTTATATCTTTAATTTTTTTTTTCCTCGGAAAATTTTGAGATATCATAATCGTTCTACGTCTTTTACGATGATATTCTGCCGTCTTAGAATATTGAAATACACTATGGATGATTATAATTTCAATAAAAAGTTAAAAAATTGCAGAAGTTTCGCAATATACAATTTCAATTAATTATGCTCATTATACCACACAAGTTTCAGATTCCAATGTTCTTGTTTTATAAACATTTTTTGTAAAACAACATAAAAATTATTTAATTCTGATGTTTTTATAGATTTCACTTATATCGAATTAGCATATCAAAGATCAAGATACTTAAATAAGACATCAAGATATCACGATACTTAAATAATTTTTATTTAATAATTAATTAATTTTAAAACATTTATAATTTTATTAATTTAAAGATAAATTCATTGGAAGTTAAGCAGAATGTCATAGATTTTTCTCTTTAAACTTATGATTTAGAATTTTTTTTTTTTTTTTTTTTTTTTTTTTGTACGAAAGGGTAAAAATTTGTTATTCTAGTGATATTTGTTAATAGTTTCTCACAAATTCAACAATATGACGGCAACATCTATAACCGCGAATATGTAAAGTTTGTAAACAGCAGACCAGTTACTGTTTAGTTTAGAATAGATAAGTCGAATCAAAGCAGCAAACGAGCATTTCTCAATGTCAAGGCTAGAATAGTTCTACCGTGTTCTGCAAATGCTCGCTATATCAAATAACATCAACAACACAATAATTTTCACTGTGCAATATATAATTAAAAGAATTTTTTCCACCGCATGTGTCTTTTAAGAACTTTGCAGTATTTCAATCATTTATTAATTTCAATAATGTTAAGCTTATGTAGATGAGAATGTTTTTCAAAATTGCTTGTTGAAATAAATGACCTTGGTGTATTAAAACATCGAAGTATTCCTAATTAAGTTATGGAACTTGATATAGATATTTTTGTCGGAAATAATACTTTTTACTTGATCCGGAAATATACGAGATGTGGTTATCTGGTCAAGAAGGTAAGAAAATATTAAGTCATAAGTAGGAATAAATTCATTATTCTAAATAAATTTATATTCTTTCATATAGCATAAAGACTATAAGTAGGTATTGTTTATTAGTTGCTTAAATATAAATTTATTTTAATTAATTCCTCCCTATCCTCAAAAAAAAAAAAAAAAAAAAGCACTGCACAAAATTCATTAATTTAAGATTGACATTGATAACTTATTTATAAATTCACTGTTGTGAAAAAATAAATAAAATATTATGCATTGTTATTCTTGTGGGCAATAAAGAAAATTATTATTCAGCCAGTAGAGGGTAAGTGCAAGTATAAAAAGTGAGTAACTACTATGCAATTTACTAACATATTGTTGAGATTTTAAATCTTTAATTTACTATTTGTTCTGCTTTAAACAAATTTACTATATATGAATACCTTACTTACAACATCAGCTAAAATCTTTTTTAAAGTTATTACAGTAAAAGAGGATCAGCTAATGCTTAAATGCATTAGTTTTGTCAGTGAAAGTGCACCAAGGAAACTGCTAATTTGCACTTTTATTCTATTAGTTAAATACATAAAAATTAAAAATCAAATCTAATCAGATTATATGATATAGATGTAACAGAAATGTTGCATTCTTTATTAATGTATGTTAAAGAAGAAATTACAGAAAAATTTCATCTTATTTATTTAGTGCATTTAATTTTGAAGTATTATATATATTGTGATTATAAGCTTGTTTTATGAATTGATTTGTTTTAATTCAAACTGTATAAGACATTACAAATATGCATCATGAATTCAAAATCAAAAAAATTCTTAAAAGGGTATGAGTGCTTCAGTAGTCCACATATCTGTTGATAACTTAAATGACATGCATGTTTCAACTTTGCCTCCTATTCTTCTGTCTTGAATGAATTTTGAAGGGTACTGGTTTCTAATGGGGAAATTTTACACATAGATGAAGATGATAAAAATATTCATGAAACAGCAATTGGCTTATTAGATTTGAAGAAAGGACAAATATATGCATTTTATATTGATTTAATATTTTGGATTAACTAATTCTCTATATCTTATTATCTTCTATAGCATCTGATGGAGCTACTGCATTAATAAATGGATCACTGAAGGATTTTGACATTGACTATGGCATGCTATTAAGTGATGTGTTAGATCATTATAGAACATTCCAAATGCTTGAAAGACTTCTTCATTATCCTAAGCGATTAACTGAACAGTGGATTTTCCAAATAGCTCCTAGTATTCAAAGAATGCTAATAGAAAGGTATTTTGTTAAAAAAATTTTTTTTTAATTTGGTCAATTATTTTTGATTATAAAAAACTAACACTTGGTTATAAAAAATTAACACTTAAGAAATTTTTATAGAAAACTTAATACTTGCTTCTAAGAAATTAATACTAAAGAAATTGTTATAAGAAACCAATACTTGCTTATAAGAAATTAATTCTAAAAATTTTATTAGAAACTTGGTTCTAAGAAATTAATAGTAAAGAGAATTATAAGAAGTTTACATTTATTCAGTGATTTATTTTTAAGAAAAATATTAATTCATTTTTTAACTACAATAAGTAAGTGAGTAAAAATATTTATTTTACTAATCAACATTTTTTTTTTTTTTTTTAATATTTCCCTTGTTTTTATTATTTACTTTCTATTTCCAATTTTATTTTTAATGAATATACAAGTTGTTCAAATCCATATTTTTAAAACAAGAAATATATATGTATTTCTTTTCAAACATTGAAGTACTTTTTTCATGAATTTATTTCAAATGCAAAGGGATATTTTATAAGTATAGCAAGAAAGGTTTCATAAAGGACCATTTTTTACAGAAAAATTTTATGCCCTAACAAAAAAAAAAAAACAGTAGAAAGTATTCTCAAGAGTGTTATAAATATGTATTACAAATTTGGGTATAATTTCAACATAATTATGTTTCTTTTATGCTCTGAAAAGATGAGTTTGATTAATATAATTATTTTTAAAATTTGCATTTCTGTTAATATAAAGAGATATAATTTTTTTCTTCTTCTTTTTTTTTTTTTTTTTTTTCTTTTAATTATGGAATGCTACTGTTGGGAAAAACAAAAATATTATTGGATAAACTAACCAGCTTCTTCTGAAATTTCATTTTCTTAAAATTCAATAATATATTTACATATTTAACCAAATATTATATACATTTAATTAAATGGGCATATTAATCGTATTATTTTTTTTGCTGTGTCTTTTAAATAAAAGTAACTTATTTTAGATATCCTAAGATTTTTTTTTAAAGCATATCCAAGGCTGGTACTTAAATTTAAATTACATAGTACTAACATAATTTAATTTATTATCACCCATATCTATATGCAGTTTCTTTTTAGGTACTATGAATTTGATGATATGGTTATTCGAGAATTCTTCTTGGGAAGAAACTATCTGCCCGTAATCGGAAAGATCTTGATGATGTTAGTGATAAAACTGGAGTTGAAATAAAAAAGCTGCAGGAGACAGGTTATTTTTTAACTCTCTGCTAATAATTCAAATTAAACCTGTCTTTTAATACCATCACTTTTGGTAAAATATAAGTGAATTTTAAATACTTCTGTAAAACTATAGAACTTAAAATTTAATATACAGTAAAAGAATTAATTTTTAATACTAAGTTCTAATTGTACTTGTTATATTTTAAATAAATAGTTTTGGCACTTTTTATAAATGTTAAAGTAGAAAACTATTAGAATTTGTTTTGGTGTATTAATTATATTGTACAATAATATGTTTATGTAAAACTTAGAGTGAGAAAATTTTACTTTACATTTTTAATAAGTATGTAACTTTTTATATTTTTTATTTATTATGTGTTATATAATTAGTTGTTTGACATTATTATTTATCCTCAGATATTCAATTTGTTTAATTTCAAATTTGCAGATTTTACAAAATTGAACTTATTACTTTTATTTCAATATTTGAAAATTGTAATTAAAAAATTAAAATTGGAAAATAAATTAAATGATTCTAATGGATTTAAATTCAAAATTTTTATTGTGCTGAAACTCTGCAAGGGCAGTTATATATAATGCTAAGCATTAAAAACTTTCTAGGTTATATTTGACAGCTTACTGTTAAATACGTAGTATATCAGGAGTTTTCATTATTGTGTGTGTGCGTGTGTGTGTCAGTCAACTTTTTTTTTCCCCCATTGTACAACATTTTCTATGCAAAGAAATACGTTTTCCTATTCAAAATAAAGATAAAATTTCGATGATGTAAAAGAACCATTTAAATACATTAAAATGTTGCAGTACTGAGAGAGAAATAAAATATTGATTGTGGAAAATATATATTCGAATTTTCTTTTTGTCCAAATCTATTCACAAAACTAATACACATCTTTTAATAATTAAACTTAATATACATCTTTTATGATTTTATTGAATAATTTAGAGCATAAAATTATGATATATATATACTTAAAAATATTTCAGTTTGATAATGTGAAAAAAGAGTATATAAAGTTATAGAAGATAGCAATTGTGAGCTTGTTGAAGCTATACAAGGCACACTTTCTTGCTTTCTGAAAATCTTTCTAGGTGAGTAATTTTTCTGTTTATTTTATATATTTTTTGAATTGTTTTATAAGATATTTTATTTGTTTTTTATTACAAAATAATTTGATAATCATTTCATTTATTATTCTAAAATATTTAAACTTAAAATACTTATATTTTTATGTTCGTCATATTCTATTACAGTGTGATTAGTTTTTTAAAAAAAGTCTTGTTTATTATACATTATTCTTATGCTAAGTGTTAAATTTTAAAATAATTTAAGATGCTAAAACTGCTGTGCAACAAGTATGTTATTGTGTAAACAAGTATAATAGAGGTATCTAGAACGTAACATAATACTACATAAAAGTAGAGTAAATAAGTACAGAAATATTTTTATAATATGAAACTGATTATAAAGTTTCTGTATTTCAATAACCATTGTACAATGTTAGCTAATCAATGTTTAGCTTTATCAAAATTCTGATTTTTGTTACTAAAAAAATTATAAAAAAAATAGTAGTTTTCAATCAGTATAAAAAAAAGTGAATTTGAATCATTGTACTTGAATGTGAACTAACATTCTTGATCACACATCTTATGAACTTTAAATTAGTGATTTGCTCAGCATAACTAAAAGGAAACTAGTACTATACGCTAAGGTTGTATCACAATATAAACATTTTTCAATTCTCTTAAACTATGGTGACATGGATATATTTAATTGCTACGCTTTTTAAATGATTTTGTATAAAGACAAGAGGACATTCATTACTTTAAGTAAACTTTTGAAATTACTTTACTTTTTGCTAATCTTGTAATGTTTGATAATTAATTCAATCTGTTACATAGCATCAAACAATTTTCAAGTTTGAATTAATCAGTATATGACATAGTTTGCTCGATAATTTTATAGATGTAAAGGTTTGCTCACTTCTATGTATTGTTCTATAATGACAGGTAAACTCTAAGAAAACTTTTTTAATTCTGTAAAAATACTTGAGGCATTGTTCTAGTTATATCAGAAATATCTGGGAGTGATGGAAAGTTTAAACATTTTTTTTTTTTTTTTTTTTAAGTTGTGTTAAACGTGAAAAGATTGATTAAATTTCATTGTCACTAAAAACTGTTTTTATATTAATAAGTTTCCTTTTGTGTGTTACAAAGTATTCAAGATTTTTTTTTTCAGTAAATGAAACAGTATTTACAAAATAGTCAAGTATACAATCTTTTTAACAAAATCACTAAAAGAACCATTAAAGAATCTTAATAATTTGAGAGTTTCTCAGTATATTTTGTGAAGTTGTCATCATCTTCAGCAGATTCAGTATATTCTTTTAAATCTGGAAAATCTTGAACTGGGAGATAAACAATTTTTACTTTCATTTTGAAAGCAATGATATTACTTAATAGAATGAGAAACAGTTTTGTTTTTTTCCTGCATCCTCAAATGTAGATAATTGAGGGGCTTCTAACATCAACTAAATATACTGAATCATAAAAAGTCATTTCTCATCACCCAACTTCATGCAGCTCACACTTTTCTTCCAGAAAATTATGGAGACTACCTTTCAGGTTTACATCCTCTAAAAAACCAGTGTGTCTCACAATGAGCAATGAAATCACCATACTCCATACCAAAGAGTTTGTGAAATTCACTAAATTCTCTTCTGCGTACCCTTCTTTGCCTAATTTAATCACAGAATCTCTACTGACAAAGGCAAAGGTTGTTTTTTACTTGAAGGAGAACCTAGGGAATGAGTGACCCTATATCTCCATTTGCATAATTAGGCTATTAAATTACTTAAAAGGTTGTTGCATAAAAGAAATTAAAAAGAATCAAAAGATTAGAGCCATAGCTCAGGATTTTAGATAAAACAAATTAAATCATTGAAAAAAGGAAGTTAAGCTGGTCAGATTAAAATAAAAATCCTTTGCACAGTGTACAGAATTAATGGAGGGCTAGTGTACACTAGCCGCTCTAAAAACTCAGATAGGTAGGAAAAGGGTTCTCAGAGAAGGGGGTAAGTCAAAGAGCTGCTTATGGACTCATAGTCCCGGCGTGAACGTGTTTACTGCGAGAATGAGAGGAGGCAGAGTACGCAGTGCGTATTATTCGTGAGCAAGATGAAGGCTCTGTTTCTATTCGCTGAGAAAACTCGGCGAGAAAAAAGAGGTGTGGTTAAGTAGTAGTGAAGTGCGGTGGTCGCGTAGAGCCATCTGTTATTAAAGTTGGAAGACAAATGAGACGAGGCGGAAAAAATTTTGAAAACAAAAATGCGGGAGAATTAAGGAATGAAAACGAAAATGACTATCCTGGGTCGAAATTAACTCGTTTTGCTCTGGGAAAAGAGATGAACATAGCATTATTGATGGCTCGGGGCCTTTTCTTTGCTTTTGGGTGTTTATAGTCGTATGCGGGAAGATTTAAAATAAGAGGATTGTTAGAAATATTAACATTGGCGAGAATTGGCGAGTCTTTTAGAAAAATCCAGGATAGATTCTAATTTAAGGTCGTTATGGATGAATTCTCTGTTGAGATGGAAGGGAGCGTTTGTAATTTTGAGTAAAATTTGGTTTTGAAAACCTGCAATTTCCGTAAAGTGGGAGACGGGAGAGGAAATCAAACAGGAGCCGCATATGTGATAATGGGCCGGAGGATGGAAGTATATAGAGGGAGTTTACTTCTGATAGATAATTTGCTTTTAAAATTGATCAGTGGATAGATTTGGTGGCTTACAATTGTAGCCCTTCTGATAGTGTCCCGTATATGAGAATTGAAGTTAAGTTTGGATTCGAGAATGACCCCAAGGTACTTGTATTCATTTACGAACGGTACTGGTTCATTGAAGATCTTGATTTGTGGAAGGATTGGCCGTAAATTTTTGTTGGAAAAAATTAGACAGGCACATTTGGAGGCATTTACCCTCACTTTCCATCGTGAGAGCCATGTCTCCAAATGTCCTATGTACTTTGCAGGTTGTTGATTATCTCAATTTATCCTGGTTGCGTGTGATAATAGCGGTATCATCCGCATACATGGCCATATGAGTATTGTTAGTGCGCGGGAAGTCGTTTACATAAAGATTGAAGAGCAGTGGAGAAAGGAGTGAGCCCTGCGGCAGACTGCTGGTGATTGCTCGTGGTGTTGATGTTTGGTTGTTTACCTTTACTCGGAAGTTCCGGTTTGAAAGAAAAGAGTTAATTAAGAGTGCAATAGGTGTTGGAAAATCGAGTTGCATAAGTTTGAAAATTAACCCGGTATGCCAAATCTTATCGAACGCTTTCGCGATGTCTAGGAAGAGTATACCAGTATCAATTTTCTTGGAAAATCCGTCGTGTATAAGTTCAGAAACTCTGAAAAGTTGGTGAGTGGTGCTGAGTGATTTCCTGAAGCCAAATTGTTCAGGAATTATGATGATGTTGTTGTGAGTGCAGAAATTATTAATACTTATTAATATGGCGTGTTCGTAGATTTTACTGATGCTGCTAAGTAATGAAATAGGTCTATAATTTTGTGGTCGACTTGGTCTGTACCACTTTTGTGTAGAGGTGTTATTGTGGCTGTCTTCCAGCAGCTAGGGAAGTGAGAGAAACTGAGAAAGTGGTTTAAAATGATATTTAGCCATATGATAAATTTAAATGGAAGATGTTTGATCATGGCGTTGTTTATGTTGTCTTCGCCCGGAGCTTTTTTAATTTTTAGGGAGTGGATAAATTCAAATGTCTCCGGGTCGGTGATAGCATTAATGTAATTTACGTGAGGTTCGTGTAGATAGTGATGAGCAGCAGAAATGATTAAAGAGTCGGAGGAGACGTGGTTATGTGTCGGGTTAGGAGAAAATTGAGCTTGCCAGCAGTCTGCGATTAATTCAGCTTTTTCTTCTAGGGAAATTGCTGTAGAACCTGTGTCGGAGACAAGGGGAGGAATTTGAACATCGTTTTTACGGAGTGCTGCAACTTTCTTCCATAGTGCGGTGCTATTATTAGAGAATTCATTGGTGATGTTGGCCCAGCTATTGCTTTTGTGCAGATTAATTTTCTTTTTGATGATATTGTTGAGTTTCTTGATGCAATTTTTGAGTGCCGGGTCTTTCGATCTTTTCCAGGCTTTTCTTATTTTGTTTCTATTTTTGATGATGTCTTTGATTTCTTTGGGGATCTTTTTTCCCTGGATGGTCGAAGTTTCTCTTAGAGCTTCTAGCATGATGTTTGTGATGTTGTGGAGTGCATGTTCAGCATCCTGGCTTGAGTCAATTTTGATAATAGGGACCGGGGGTATGCTGTAGAGTGTGACTGTAGTTGTGCCAGTTGGTGGTTCTACGTTGGGTGGAAGTGGCAAGATTATTGTTAAGATTTAGAGTAACAATGACTGGCATGTGATCGGAGTTGAGCTCGTGTATTACTTCAATGGAGCTGCTATATGGAATTTTACGGAAAAGTGCAAAGTCTATGATAGTGTTCCCATACCGGGCCTGAGGGCTGAAGTGGGTAGGGTGCGTGGTGCAATTATTTTGATATCGTTCCTGGAGTTAAAGAATTTATGGAATTTGATTCCACGCACGGTGTTTTTTTGTATCGTTCCAGGATGTATGGGAAGCATTAAAGTCTCCTGCGAGGATGGTGTTTTTATTTGCCTCTATTAACTTCTTTAAGCAGGAGGTTGAGTGAAATTGTGGTTTTACATAAATAGAGGCGAAAGTGATACGTGGGCTGTTGTTGAGATTGAGCTCAATTAGGGGTGTGTTCAATGGATTGAAGCTCTAGACTAGGCTTTTGATGATGGACCAGACTGTTCTTAACATAAATACAAGTACCCCCCATAAGTTCGGTAGGTAGTTGTGTTGTCTCTGTCATTTTCTATAAAGGGTGTAATTTGAATGCTCGGATTTAACCCTGGTCTTAAGAAAGTTTCTTGGATCATTAGAATGTCTAAGTTCTGATCAGAAATAAACTCTTTGACTTCCTCTAGCCTTTGGTTTAGACCGCTGGCATTCCAGAAACCAAATCTGAGAGATTGCAGGTTATTATTACAGTTATTAGTGTTGAATTTGATGATTGGCAAAGTGAGCGCAATAATGCTCGAAAATGGTGATTGCTTTTTCTTCATCATTATCGATGGTGCGAAGAGCGGTAGAGCCGATCGGATGGCTTGTAGAAGAACCGGGAAAATTAGCGTCTCGTCGTGAGCGAAGACAGATAGAGTTTTGAAAAGTTCAAGCACTGAGGATGAAAAAGTGGGGGCGGAGTTATTGGTGTTGCGTTCTCCCATTGGGGGAGGGGGCGGGCGTTACGATCGGATTTTGGAGCAATGATTGTTTGCTTGGTAAAACTTGCTGCGATTTGTTTATTAATTTATCCGCGTAAGAGGCAGCTCTTTTGATTGGGATGCAACTGAGTCCTGGTTTTGCCAATGTTGCTGGGGATTGGAGTGAGCTTTTGGCTCGAGTTTTAGGAGCCTGATTAATTTTAGGCAGGCTTACTTGAGGGTTTTGCTTCGTTTTCGGAAAACGAGGGCATTGGCGCCAGTTCGCCGCATGGTTACCGTCGCAGTTAGCGCACCTGAGTTTCTCCAATTCCAGGTCTGGGTTGCAGTCTTTTGCTGCGTGATTTCCTGCACACCTGACACATTTCTGTGGGAGGTGACAGGCTTCGCTACTGTGCCAAAAACCCTGGCAACGGAAACATTGAGGGGGAGTTTCTTCCTCTATATCTTTCTATCGAAACTCGAACTCCAAATAGTTCGGTGATATTGTAAATTTCTTCTACATTCAAGCTGTTTGTTACTTGAATGTAGAAGAGAGGCATCGGCTGTTTTGAGTGTGATTTAGTAAGTTGTGAGAACTTAATAATGTTGAACCCACGGGCCTTTATGGGCTCGTGTTTAGTGCATGAAGGCAGTCCTCGGATGACCACCTTCACCGGTCTGTCTTGTTTCAAGTTAAAGCACTTGAATTCAGCTTTCTGTTGGACGAGAGCTGACTTCAAGCGGATGTGCTCCTGTTCGAATCCACGGTCAATTTCAAGAAATTGTCCCTGGATTGTACGGTTTTTTAGAGAGGGAGCTACGCGTTTTAGAAATCCCTGGTTAAGAATCCAGTCCGCCAAAAGACAAAGAATGGAGGAACTCTCGGTTTGCGAGGCTGCTGGGGGGGTGTCGTCAGTTGCATCGGGGATAACATTAGTTAAAGGGTTAGTAGAAAGAATATTTGTACTACCTTTGGGCTTTACTGTACGGGGTGCCGTCGAGGTTATTCTTCTCGTGAGATGTTTTGCTGGGAGTCTGAATCCATCAGAGTCCAGTGGTCTCTTTTCGGTTCTCCTTTTGGGTGGAGCAGGTGGGGGTTGTTGATATTGCTCGGTATTGGGAGCCATCTGTTTCGCCACGTGTAGATATTCTATTCTATCTTTGAGGTTTACGATCGTAGCGGGCACCTCGTTGGGGATATTCTAAGCTTTGACACTTAGCGTCCATTTGCTCTTTGTACTGTAAGTACGTTTGGTCGTATTGTTGTTGCAGTTCTGGATTAGTTTGGCATTCGGCTGGTCTGAACCAGTCTGCAATCAATTTGGACTTCAGCTCGATGATTTCAATCATCTCGTTGATGTGAGCATATAGGAATTCGTCCGTAACTTCGGGCGGTGGTAAGTTAGCCGCATTATCGCTAAGGGGGCTCGTCTCATTGAGGCGTTTTCCTCGTCTCCTGAAAGAGACAAGTCCATCGTTTCAGAAATCGCTAGGGCTGGAGGTGGAGTTCCACGGCCAGACATTGCAAAGTGTTCTCTACTGACGTTGTAAAGTGCAGTGCAAACTCTTATGATCATATTAGAATCTAGTAGGTTTCCTGGACCTGATTTTATTTTGTCAAATGTATCTGATCCTCTGTTTTTGGGGGTTTTCCCCCATGAAGTGGCTGAAAAATAACATTGTAATCAATTCTTATGTGATGTAACCCAATTAAGAATTTTTATATGTCAGCAGGTTCATCTAAGGCTAAAAGTCTGCTGATCAACCAAAATTAAAGATTGATTAGCAGTTAAATTTTGAGGATGAAACTACTATATGCAAATAAAAAAAGGAAAGAGATATAAAAAATCAAAAGCACTGGTATACAAATATACCAAATCCATTTGTGTGCATTGATGCAAGGTTTGTCCAAACTTATTGAAAAATGTCAACTTATATTAACAATTGCTAGTGTCTTTTTACTTCAAAATTACACAAGTATGGTAATAGCACATTCTAAATTCAGTGGTAGGTTATATATATATATATATATATAACTTGTTTAAGATTTTTCTGTGAAGTTCAGTTTGCCATTTTTCTTCATGCAATGGGCCAGCCACTTTTGACTCATGAACCATAGGTTTTCCATCCCAGTTTTACTGTTATTTCATGAATCACTTTTATTAAAAATCAGTTGAAAGCTGTACAACTCTCTTTCTAGATTTAGTAGCATTTTAATTTGTTTAATGTCATTTCTTCATTCCACCATTATATTTTACAGTTGTGATAATTTGCTAAGATGGAAAAAGTCTTATTTATCATCTTGTGGCTAGTGATGCTATAATACATCATACTCTAACTTTACTAGAAATTTCAACTTTTTTAAAAAATTGATTTAAATGTTTTATAATGTTCTGAGAGTATGTTTTTCTTTATAATGCTATCTTAATAATATCATAAATGTATGGATTTGGGCTAATTTCCTTGTTTCTTGCCATAAAGTTGTAGATTTATACATTTTCTTTTGATTTGCTTCTGAAGTGATTCACATATGTCTTTTGATATATGTGTATGTTTAATGGTTTTCAGTTTTGTTCCTGATGCTAAAATGCACTTTGAAACTTAAATCAATTTTTTTAGTTCTTTTTTTTTTTATGGAACTGAGTTGGTGATACATAAAATTTATATGTAGTGTAATACATGTAATTTATATGTAGTGAATTCTATTTTATCGCTCTGTTATACAAATTTATTTTCCAGACAAGTCCCTTATTCATTCTTTTTTTTTTTATGTGTGTGTTATTACATTTTCTGTATTATTTTTCATATACATATAATGATTCATTAAGAATTGTTAAAGGACAAGCTTACATTTTAATATACCAAGACTGGAGAAAATTTTAGCTTTTTTTTTAAAAGAAAGTATAAATAGCAATAGTATATAGATGGCTGTTTATACTGTCAAAAATATTTCTTTGTTAAAATATGAATATTTTACTGTAATTGAAAGGTAACATGTTCATCACTGTGTCACATTTTCAAACACTTTATGAGAAACAATCTTTTCTTGCTTTAAGAGTTTTTAAAATTTTAATCATAAGGCTAATTTCTAAAAAAATGTTGGTTATGTATAGAAAAAAATGTAATATATAATTTCATTTAGTGTTTGTGTAAAGGTTTAATATTCACGCCATTCTGTTCACCTCATATAATTAGTAGTATTGAAATTAAAATTTATTTTAAAACTTTATTGAATCATATTAGAAAACTTTGGAAATAATTCGCACTATAATTGGGTAATTCTTAAATGTTTAGTATTTTTTTATTGTTCTAGAAAAAAAAAGTACTTGGGTATTAAATAAATTCATATTTCTTTTGATTAATGTTGAATTTTTCTTATAAATAGAAACTTGGATATTCATTTTCATAAAATTTGTTGATCTGCTTTTAGGAAATATGCTGCTATTATGTATTTAACAAGCAATCGTTTTGAAACAAATAAAAAAAAGCTTCATTATTTGACTTTTGATGATTTTCTGTACTGTGCCAACTGGATGATGTGTAGCTGGTGTTGTCCTAAGACAGGTTGTAAAAAATATTTTATGTTTTTTTTTTAATTGCATTCATGAATATATATTGATAAATCCCAAATTCAAATTTTTATATGTCATTTTATTTGTAATTTCAATTTTAAAAAGATGTAATCAATTTGAAAATCTAGAGGAATAGTATATACACAAATTGCATCAAAAATCTTATCAAAATTGCAACTGTAAGTAATTAGAAAAAAATGTAATAAATCCTACATTTAATTTATGTAGGATTTATTATATTTATTATATACATTTATATATAACATATAGCTAAATAGTTAAAGTGGTAGACTAATACAATCATGTTGCCTTCCAAAATCTGTGTTTTGATGAATTAACACAAGTGGCAACATGAGCTTCTAAAATAAAAGCATTGAATCAAATACACTTGGGGTGTGTTCCTATTCACCTGTCACAGGTAAGCTGAAGGAAGTGTAACACTTTGGCCTCAACAGCATTCCAAAAGTATGTGTTGCAATTTAGTGTATTTTCAATTTGTAATCACTATGATATCCAGTAGTGTCTGACTCCTATTTGTGCAGATAAAATTAATTCAGTATTATAGTACTAATATTGTTTAGCATATATTTTAATCACCCTTATAGCTTAAGTTTAACAGGGACCCTTTAGAAAATATGAATCTGCATACCAGTATATGTATTTGTGTTTCAAAGATAATCCCCTAAAGGAATGTATACATGCAATCTCTTATGTAGCAGATACTGTGACACTTAATGCATGAATCTATTAAACATTGTGTGGAAGTATTACATTATTGTGCCTATCATTCTGTTGTGTAATCATGTTTGTGGCCTATTAGATTTCATTTTTCCAGTTCTGTTCCACTTGGTTGTATTCACACTTACATCACTGTTGTAGGATTATTCCTCATATAGGTTAAAAATAAAATCTTTGCTCTGGTTAAAAATAAAATCTTTGTCCAGACGGGAGCGAGTCCTGTTTGCGAACCCATTAAAAATCTGTTTGATAGAACCCTACCATAAAATCATGTGTCTCGATCGCTCTTCGGCCTGGGTTGGTTTTTTTTTTTTTTTTTTTTTTTCCTGCACATCAAAGGGTTTCTGTGACGCACAACCAGAGATAATGTAGGTTGTTTTTCACTGTCAGACGGTGATACTGCATCGAAGGCCTTTTGCCCTTCATGCGCTTCCATCTGGGCATGGCTTAAGAAAATTTGTCTTGCAATCCAGTGGTATGTCTATGTTTAAATTCTGTTTACTTATTTGGTGACATACTATGATGTCAAAAAGCAAAAAAGACTAGAATAGATTATATTATGTGAAACATTACTTAGCAGGATTCCTTGATAGCAAAGGGCCTAATAGCGAATTGGCTAGTGCTCTGGCCTTTTGGTACCATAGGCTTTCAGGTTCGAATCCTGTCAGCGTAGATGTTTGAAGTGTGCAAAAGCTTGATACCTGTGCAATAGCTTGAAGTGAGCAAAAAATTACCGTGCAGCGACAAACCAAACCAATCCTTCAAAGCATGTAGGTGTATCGTCTTCATTTTCATATCATACCTTACTTGTATTCCCAGTTCAGTTAATATAATAATGATATAAATAATTAAAATAACAAAAATCAAACATAATTCATAAAAATGAGTGTATATGTGTAAAATAAGATATTAATATTGATTTTATAAAATAATTTGACAAAAGATTTTTATGGTAACTATTAATGTGTTTATTAGATATTGGGATAATCCAGGTCATGTATTAATGAAGTAATGTTGCATAATTTTATATGTGATCCTGAGATAAGAGCTTTGCGATTTGTGTTTCATTTTGGAGGATGTTGACAACACCTTCTAGTCAAAAATATATTTCTAATTTATCCTCAGAATAATGTATTTTATTATTAAGAAATTACATGGTGAATAAATTTGATAATACAAAATAATAAATCAGTGGCTATTGGCTAGTAAAATTTGTGCTTAAATTCATTCTTTAAATGTGTGTAAAACAGAAACATAAAAATCATTTTAAAATTCTTAGAAAACAAAAATACAAATAATGAAATGATTTGCAGACATTACGTTGAAATGAATGAATGTATTATGTTTGATTACAAATGATGCATGTAATTATGAATAATTCATTGAAATATATTATCAAAAGGTCACTTTGTGGTTCCTTGCAAAAAAAAAAAAATCAACTCTATTGTAAATGTATGTATTATATATTTAGAATTCCTGTACATAAACCTCATGACTAAAATAGAATTCTTTTTGTTTGTCCAAAATATCAATTTTTGATATTATTAACATCTAGGAAATATGCTTCAGAATTTTTTGTGCATGTCAGTCAGAACAATTGCATGTAGAAATTTGGATAATGATTTCTTTTACACCTGTAGATGTTGGTTATTAATTTTTTTTTATCTTGAGTGTATTTCCTCTTAATATAGCTTACAGAACCGAAAAATTCATAAGAGTTAAGGTGATTTTTAAGAATGAACGTTTAGTATAAATTTCTCCCAAGATAATTTACTTTTGTAATAAGAAATATATCTGTGATTAATAGTTGAAAAATAACAGTTGAATAACAATAACAGGAGAATCTTGTATTCATAGTTATTTTCGAAATGGCAACACATTTAATTTTTTAAACTGTTTTTGCAAAATGTGACATGTACTAACCTTGTACACTAAAATTATGTTTGAGTAAAATATAATTGGCAAATTTTTAGTTTGAATCTCAATTCCTGTTTTTCCTAGTTTTAATTAAATTTGCTTCATTATTTGGGTGTGTCATTCTGACTTAATTATCCAAGAGTTTTTTATGAATGGCCAACCAATTAAATGTGATCTTTTTTCTATATTTCCATCTGAGTAAACAAATATCATTTTTAGTATACAGTGGGTTTCATTTTTTCTGTTCACTTAAACCATTCTGTTTCATTTAAACCATTTTTAACAAATTTTAAGTATTCATTATCAGCCTGTGGTGAGTATGTAATTACACGTATATAAAATGCTAGAGACAGTACTTTATTTATACAGATATAGATAGATTTTATCAATGTTACAGTAAAACCATCACTATAGATTATTGCAGGTAGACTGGTGTTTACTATTATATGAATTATAATATTTTTGAAATTTATAATACATAAATTGTACTGTTATTATATAAATCTTAATAGTGTTTAGTAAGTAAAGTGTTTGCTATCTATAATTTTTAGGGTTAATATTAAGTGAGTTTTGTATTTATAGTGTGTTCTATTATAAAATATTGCTTGAAATTTGTTAAATTTCACTTGCTGTGATAAAGTTACTTTATAAATTTCACAGAATTCACTTATATGCATTAATTGTTCAGAAACATTAAAAAAAAATTATAATTTTTATGTATTGTATTTTGCAGAATTTTTTTTTAATTATAATAATTCTTTAGAATATTTTTTAAATTATGTTTGCTACTAGTTATTTCATGTTTGTCTTAAATTTAATGATATTAAAATTTTTCAAATTATATTTTTAGTCTTAAAATGAAGAAAATAACCTTTGTTCTATGGTTTGTTCATTTTTTTAAGATTGTAGTTTTGAAGAAACATCACTAGAAATGGATCGGGAGTTTTTGCTAGACTTGAGAGATTTAAAACAAGTATTAGACAGAGATATCTATGATGACCTAAAAGCTTATGTGTTGGGTGTTATGAAATCAAAATTGCCTGACAAAATTTATGCTGATCTAGATTCCAATTTAAAGGTATGTAGTTTTAAAATTAATATGCAATTGTTATGCATGATCTTTTAAGCATTGGATATCAAATATAAGTACTTTAAAAATGTCATTAATTAATGATAGATAAAAAAAAATCCTTGACTTAAAAACAAACATTTCATTAATAGAACTTATTAAACTCTTCTTTGACTTCTTCAAACTGACAAATACTGTTCATTCTTGCATATTCCACTTAAACACTCTGTTATTTATCCCTTGCACTATTTTATTGTATTCTCCTTATGTCTTTTACACACTTTTATTACTTTTCTATTTTACTGAAGACTTCATGATTCTCATGAAGTCTTCAGTAAAATATTTAAATATTTCATTTTAAACTCTTTTTTTTTTTGTCATTATTTTCATTAAATAATTAGTTTTATACTCTTTTTTTTTCATGAAGTATTTTATGGAAAAAAAAAGAATATAAAATAAGAAAAATTATATGAATTATATTACTCAATAAATTATATGAACAGTTTTCATAGAATAAACAAGTTACTTGCTGTCCAAAGTTAGGGATTAAAAACTATCTTATGTAATAAGGCCTTAAGCAAACAACCAATGCCCACATCCTAGAAAACAATATACTACAAACTATTTGGGCAAAGCATGTTTTCATAGAAATTGTTTATTATTCAACATGCATCTCATTTCTGTAATTCTCAATGCATTAAAAATATGTTGTTGATTGTTCTCTATTGGAAAATATATGTAAAAAAATTCTATTTTCAGCTCTATGTGTGAAGAAAATTTTTACTTTATGTTTATATATCTTATTTTGACTTAAATTTTTAAAATTATGTAACAGATATTTTTGTTAAAAAACATGCTTGATGGACCTGTAGCTGCTGAATTATTAACGTTAATATTGAGACCAATTAATTAGTTTAGTTAGTTTACTTTGTTCAATTTTATTTCAGAAATTAAAATGTGTAAGTTATGTAAATGTGTAGTTTATTAATCCCATTTGAGAAATATGTATATCTGTTGTGCTTATGCTTTTCAATTTTATTTGTCTCACAACTTTACCATGTTATTTTTAGTAACCTCATTCCATTTTATTCCATTTATTATAACAATAATATTAGGGTACTTTATATTTTCTGAAGATTTTTAGTGGCTCAATTAATTTTTTTTTTTTAAATTTAATTAAGTTACTGAGATTTAATGTTTTTAATTACATTGCATAAGCAAATTGTTTTAAAAAAAATGAAAAGCAATTGTTATTCTTAAACACATATTAAAAGTAGTAACATTTTAATAATTAATTCTGCTTCTTCCTAACTGTTTTTCTATAAGCAGTTTGTTTTTATTTTGCAGGAACAACAAAAATACCCTTTACTATTAATTTTAAAATCGCATTTCAATAATGTAAATTTGTAATAAAATATTTATACATACCATTTTTATTGTTTGTGTTAAGAATTTTCTTTTCCCAATTTTTATTACAGGGAGCTAAGCTTAATTTTATACAATTTTAACATCCCTGTATAAATCAGTTTAACTAATATCTATATATTTAGCTATTTACATACTTGGCTGAAATTTGATTTTCTTATCTTGTAGCATTCCCTTGTATTTACTTATCATTTGCATATTTAAGAGTTAATTTTTACTTTTCTTGAGTTGTTCCAGTAATTTTTATTTCCTGTTGAATTCCTTCAAAAGCTATATAAAGTTCATTGAAATAATTTAATTTTGTTAATGGGATTATGGTAATATATAATAATTGGAAGTGTTGGGTTAATGGTGGAAAATGTTTAGGCAAATGACTTAAATAACTAGATTTATCCACAAATAATTAAATTTTGATTAACAAACTTTATTTTTAATGTGGTGCAAGTGTATTGATTTTCCTCCTTCTATTTAAGTTTAAACTAGTAGTATTTCAGAAATAATGATATCGAAATGCTTTTGGAATCATTATTTCTGGAAATGCTCTTCGAGCATATTTGAAAAATTTTATTAGAAAAATTTAAACACCATTAATTTTTTAAAAGAAACAATTTCTTGAATTGCTTGTATTTAAACCATGAGTTACATAATATCTTGAATATTGTTTAGCTCTGTCTTCGTACTGATTTGTTATACTTATTTAAATTTCGTAACGATTAAAGTAATTGATCATTTTTAAGCATATTCAAGAATTTTGTTATAAATTTAAATATATATACAATGTTGCTGAATAAAGTTTTTATTTTGTAATAAAATAATTTTTCTTTTGTTTATTTTGATATTAAGTTTAATAATTAAATAATTATTTAAATGAAATTACTGTAATTCAAATTAAAGAAGATCAAAAGTTTATTCTGATAAGTAAGAAAATAGTTATTCAAATCATCTCTTTCAACTTAAGAATTTTGTTTAACAACACAATTTAGTATTTAGCACATTTTAGATTTCATATTAGCGTTATATTAATGATACATATTTCATGTTAATTGAAATAATTATTTTAATCCTTTTTTATAACCTTTCTAACCACCTTTTTAACCATTTCAATTACATTTTATATATCCAAAAAAATTTTGCCAATATATAGAAATTTAAATTCTTATTTGTTTACACAAAATTATGTATTTTAAAAATGCTTAATCTAACAACATTTAATAGAAAGTGCAGGGGAAAAGGTATTTAAATAACAAGTAGTTTAATTTCTTTATCTCGAAATGCCACCTTTTTATTATACTGACGAAACATAATACCAAATGTTATATTAGTTATAGAAATAAGTTTTTCTTCATTAATATGTAAATCCTGAAAACTGCTGTATGATGAAATTAGATCCTTAATTTATTTCAGGGATCTCCAAACTTTTTAATCCCTGGGTCACTTTAATTGTTCTATTAAGTTTGGCAGGCCGAGACCCAAGACTTATTACATACTATACTTTTTTAATACAAAATTTCTAATTTTTTTTTTAAGTTTTATTAAACATGAGGCATAAGCAACATGGAATTAAAATAAAAATCATTTTATAATAATAATGTTTGCATATATTTATATTAGTAAAAGAAGGGTAAGGTATGTTTTAAATGTTCAAAAACTTTACATATACTGTAATTCATTATATTGCAATTACGCAAGTGACTTTTTTCTATATTTTGCACTGCTTACTTGTGTGGAAAAACTTTCTAACATGAAATATACTAAAACATCTACAGATCAAAGTTCACTGATAAGCATCTTAAATCTTTCTCTTGATAACATTGATATATGCATGCTTTGTCCTAAATATAATTTATTCTCATTCTTAAGTGCTATGCTCAAAAGGAATCCATTTTTCCTTTCAAACTTTAGCTATTGGGTTTAATTTTATAGATATAGCATGGTTCTTTCATTTTTTCACATTAATTCCAGTGCTTGCTTGAAGATCATAGTATCATTTATTTATTAATATGATAAATCCCTTTTACTTTACTTTAGTTTATAAGATAGAGGACTAGGAATGGAGTTAGACTCTTTATTTTTTTTTTTTTATTGCTTGCATAAGGCTTAATGGAGTAGCCAAATGGTTTTCAGTATATTAAATTTTGAATTTGCATAGTGTAGAGAGAGCATGTATTATATTTCTATATTACAAAAGCAGAGAGAATTGCAAATAATTGTATGTAAGGTTGAATATGTACTTGTTTACCTTCAATATTATCTCTTTCTCACAATAAAGATCTTTGAATGCAACCTCGATGGTAAACGTAGTGCAGAAGTAAATAGTAATTACTCTATTTCATTTTAAATGGTAAACAAATTGAAGCAGACTCACCCCTTTGATGGCTTTGATCTTTAATTGATGCCGTTAATATTCTATGTTCTGGTAATTTTCTTCTAATTTTGTCGTTATTGGTTATCTTCACTCATAAATTTTTAATCCTGACAGATAATTTCTTTTTGATATCCTCCGAACCCCAATATAACAGTCGAGGTTTAAAGTAAGGTATCTGGGGGTTTTTTAAACACATTTATTTATAATTAAAAAAAATTAAGGAACAGGATAATTAAGTTATATAGTTATTTACTCTGAAATTAAAACAATATTATCATAAAATTTCCTTCGATAATCTTGTCGCGTTACCGTCGTGAATGTTCATCTTGCTCCCATCATAGTTTTTTTTTTTTTTTTTCCTTCTTCTCTCTCAACTCATAGTCAAATGCTCCTCTTGAAGTTATGCACCATCTAGTTCACCTAAAAATACTATATCAGAGACCTGATTATATATATATATATATATATATATATATATATGTATATCACTTAAAGGAAAGTTATAAATTTTGTGGAAAAAAGTTAAAGAAATAATATTTTGTGGGTTTTCAAATTAGAGAACTGATGAAATGAAAATGTTTAATGATTAAAAATGTGCATTTTTTTCTGAGAACTTAGAGAAAACTTTTTAAAAACAAAATTTGGACAATTATACTTATCTAGTAGGCTGCAATGTAACTCTGATGTTACATTTCATTCGCTCACAGTTGAATTTTTCTCTTGAAACTTAAGTTTATTGGCAATAAATACAATTATTTTTTCTGTCAGTACATTTAATGTGTGAAAAAGTATATGAAGGAAAATGTTTAGTTGTGCTAACACATTGCTATTGGACTGAAAAGACCCTTCTATAAGCAAAATATTTTCAACTAAGCCTTTTTAGATGCATCTATTGTTAATGTCCTTAGTATAAATGCTAATATGAATATTTTAAATAACTATGATAAAAATTCCTTGCATGATAGAGATACGTTATTGAATTTATGAACTTTTTTAAAGCTAAATCCAATAAATGTAAAGATTAACCAATAAAATATTTTGCACAGAAAAATAATTCTTTGTGTTGGCCAGTGTAATTAGCATTTGATATATAACTGCAAACAAGTTTCATAAAAAATAGATGTCATTAATTCTATTCCATAAGTATATCTTTATATTTGTCAGGGATTTTTTCTCCTCTGGTAAATAAAGGTATTTCAGCATGTTAGATCATGTGCAATGCATGTTCAACTCTTGACAGCAAATTTTAGCATATGTGATCTTGTTTGGAGATCCCTGGATATGAAAAACGGTTGAGAGCATTTTGAAAGAAGCATGATTTATTTAATAAAAATTATTGATCAATGTTCGTAAATAAAAGATTTCAGAGAAATCACTAATTACATTTTGTAAAATTAAAAAAGGGGATTTATTTCAAATTTATGTGAAATTAGGTAAAATATAAAAAATAAATAAATTGTAAATTGAATACAGGTACAATGAGATGTGCTTAAAAATTAAAGATAAAGGTTTTGTTTTGCATAGAAAGTTTTTCAAAAAAAAAAAATTTGATTTGAAAATTAAAATATAATTACAAATGTTTTATTTTTAATAAATCTGGCATCAAGAAAAAGTAATAATGATTGGAAAACAAAAACAAGTGAATTGCCACGGGATTAAACTTCCACAAATTCATATTTAAATTGATATTAGCATTTATTTTACATAAGCTCCTTTTAAACACAATAATAAAATGGAAGATTTTTATATGATAATGGGAGCTAATGATATGGACCATTACCAATTAAATTTTTTAAAAAATTGAATACTCTCATTGCTCTGCTGTGGGAAATATAATCCATTTTTAAATAAATGACATTGAATCTAGAATCTGAAGGAGTTATGCATGTTACTACTCTTTTTAGTAGATAGGCTTTGTAAGAATGTTATCTTTTTTGTTGTGATTTTGTTTTAACTTTAACCTTGCCTTTCATCTCACTTATCTAAACTCCTTTTTTTGTTGTTTCTCCTTTGTTTTTTTTTAGGGAAAAGCTGGTAAAGTATTATTTCAGTTATGGGTAGGTCATTTTTTTATATATACTTCTGCCTTATGTTTGGTCCTGTTTTTTAGAGGCATAAAAAAATGACAGCAGAGTTTTAAAAAATTACAACAAAATTTCAGTGATAGAAAAATTGCATTTTATGTTGATCTTTAAAATTACTCTTTAATTTGGAAACTCTGCTTTCGCACATGAAATGCCTCGTAATCTCATGGGTCGAACAAACTTTACTGGTGATGGGCCAAACTCATGTTTCCACCTCTTCTCGTTTTTATTTTATTACTTGTTATGTTTTTATTTTTAAATTTTACTCATTAAAATCATTTGAATGGTATTAAATATTAATAGATATAATATTATTAAGAGTACAAAACTTTTTTAGTATAATTAATAATAAACTCATTTCCTACCGTCTAATTTGTAAAATTTATAAAAAATACATTGATCTTATTTCCTAAATTACTATACTAAAAACAGATCTAAATGTTACTTAAAAAGGAACATATTAATTTTTATATATATTAACTTACAAAAATTATATGTATTCATTAGAAAAATATATTTATATACATTCGTTTATAATTTGATAAAGATTATTGAGAGAAAACAGGAGGAAATCTTTGGAATTTTAAAAAAACACTCTTTATAATATAAGATGAAATTTGTTCTTGAAACATTTCACTTGTTTCTATTATAAATATTTTCTTGTATATTTGTAATAGAAACAAGTGAAATGTGTAAAAACGTTTTATGCTGCCAAAAATTTAGCTATATATTATGCATAAAAATCACTTTATTAAATTTAAGTTAAGTGTTTCACTATATTCAGAACTTTAAAAAAAAAAAAAAAAAAAAAGGAAGAAGAAATTCAGAATATATTTTTCAGAAATTATTTTCAACTTCCTATTCTTTTTTTTAAGAATAGGAATTCCAGTATGAGATTAATTAAAATAAACTGCCATGAATGCAGTGTTTCCTTATATCTTACGAAAATGAAGATAAATACTTTAAAAAAAGTAACAGGTGTTAATTTAAAGTTTGAATGAAAATATATCATATTCTACTTTTATCTATATTAAGAAGGAATTCAACACCATCAGCAACTATGCATTTTGTTTGTCACTTTAAATGATATACCATGCTGAAACCTAAAATAGATAACTGATTTGTCTTGCAATCATCATGTTTTGCATATTAAATTAATTAATATTTAAATAATTTTAATAATTGAATTAAATGTAGGTATTCAAGCACTCTTTGTCATCTGTAGAAAAAGTTTTTTTTTTTTTTATGAAAAAAAAAATAATGTAAGGTACAACAGTCAATTGATAAAATAATGTCTAATTTTAAATATCATGTTAGAATTTGCAAGAAAATCAGTTATCTATCAAATCTAGTTGTAGTATTTTTTCCTATGTAAGATAGTATGTATAATGAGGTGTAATCTACTCATTCCATATAAATAACTTAAAATCAGTCATATTTTAGGTCGAATTTTTGCAATGCTTGAAGTCAAAATTATTTAAAATTCTACAGATATGGGTTTCATATTATTTTCTAAGTTATATGAAACTACAAAAAGCTACAATAAAAAAAAAGGGAAAAATAATCTCTGTTCAAATTTAGCATTTCGAATGATCAACTAAAAATTTAGCAGAAATTATACTTTTATTTTTTGGTCGCATCATATCCCAATCCCAAAGAAACAATATAAGAATGGCTCCTTTAAATTGTACTTCTCAATAATAATATACGTTATGCAAAAAAAAAATATCAATTTTGTGGCTCCTTTTTTTGTTCAGCTTGAACTTATATATAAGAATTATTTCAGTTTTTAAAACTAGTTTAATAAATGTTATAAATTTCAATATTTAGGGTTATCATGAAGTTCTTCACAATTTCTTTTTAATTTAACAGAATTTTGAAAGTATATTTATTTCTATGGGCAATTTAAATACACAATGCAATATTTCCCTCCTAACTGTGTTATTGAAACAAATCTTGTACACTCGGCAGTGATTTTTTCTCCCATTTATGTACAGAAAATGTATCACAAAATTGTATACATTTATTTCACTAGTTCTTGAAAGTTCAAGAATGAAGAGGATTCTATCCTAGGGGGATTGTGCACCAAAAATTTCATGTAACATGCTATGAAAATTCATCTTCAAAACTTTTTACTTGTTCATTTTTGAAATATACTTCAAAAAATTCATATGATTTCTATAGGCAATGGTAAAATACACTCATGTCCATAAATTAAGGATAATTCAGAATCACACAGAAATTGAACTCTAAAATAAAATTTCACCTGTAGAATTATCACACACTTCTTGAAGAAGAATATGCAAATTACAGGAAACCACCAGATGGCGCGGATAGTACGTCACAATGACGAGAGTGTAAGAGAGGGGTATTTAAGGAATGGTGGCAAAGAAGTAAAATTGTTCACAAGCGCTTTAAAAGCCTTTCAGTGCAATAACCGCATAGTTATGGCACAAAGGAAGCATTTGGATGATTTTTACGTGGTAGAATTATCGGACGACTGGAATGTGGACGTACCCAGCTGGAAGTATCCGAGGAACTTGAATCGCCCAGAGTGTCATCTCCAGGCTTTGGCAACGATTCCAAGATGATGGTAATGTGAGTAGATGTTACAGCACAGGTCGCCCCCGAGTTACAACGCCGAATGAGGACCGGTATTTAACAGTTACTGCCAAAAGAAACAGACGGAGCACAGCATCAGACCTGTCTCGTCAGCTCTCTTCAGCTACCGGTACGACAGTTTCAAGGCAGACCGTGTACAGACGCTTAGGGCACATTGGTCTATATGCTCGTAAGCCTGTCAGATGTGTTCCACTTACCGCAAATCACTGTCGCCTGCGATTAACCTGGAGTAAAGAGCATGCATTGTGGACACCGCAACAGTGGTCTTTTGTGATGTTTTCCGACGAGTCCAGATTTAGTTTGCAGTCTGCTTCTCGCCGGACTTTCATATGGAGAGCGCCAGGTACCCGTTACCACCAAGAGAACACCATTGAACGACACCGTTACGGTGATGCAGGATGGCTCGTTTGGGGAGGAATTATTCTTGGTTCCAGAACTGACCTGCATGTTCAGAGTGTGATGATGACAGGCCACATCTATCGGGATGTCATTCTGAACAACATGTACGTTTGTTTCGGGGCGCCATGGGTGCTGAATTTCTGTTTATGGATGACAACGCCCGTCCTCACCGTGCAAACATTGTAGACGAATGCCTTCAATTGAGGATATCACCCGTATGGATTGGCCAGCATACTCACCGGACTTGAATCCAATAGAGCATGTGTGGGATATGCTTGGCCGACGAATTGCAGCCCGTCAACCCCCTCCCACCTGTCAACCGGAACTTCGGAGGGCATTGCTTGATGAGTGGTGTAATATTCCCAAGATCAGATTGATAATTTGATACTCAGCATGCCTAGGCGTTGTAAGGCCTGTATTGCATCGTCCGGGAGACATACTCCATATTAACTATCATACTAACCATGTTATACTGTTTTTTGTAAATAGGTTCTTTTTTTTAAATTTGCTCCAGGGAGTAAAAAAGCGCAATTTTTATTAATTATGTCAAACATACAGCATCTTTTTTTTGCTCTGTACCTTTTGTTTAATAAATAAACTTTGCAAATAAGTCAAATTTGTTTTGCTTCTGTCTCTTTCTTTGCCTGAACTTCATTATCCTTAATTGATGGACATGAGTGTATAACATATTGTGTAGACCATATGGCACTTTCAAATTTTATGTTGCAATTTTGCTGGTAATTTTGAGGGGGAGGGGTAATTTATTTTGTATACAGTTTCAGAAAACTTAATTTATTCTGCAAATTCTAGTGATATTCACAACCACCAATGTTTCTCGGTATCGAAAATGGCAGTCAGCCTAGTACAGGGGTCGGCAACCTGTCGGCTCGCGAGCCACATGCGGCTCTTTGGATCCATAAGCAAATATTATTTATTTCATAAAAAAAAGCATTTAAAAATCGTTCTGAATCGATTAACGAGGATTAGGCACCGATTCTATCTCTCAGCCACTTGTACTCGCTTTTCACGGCACTCAAAGAAACAAAAGTTCTATGATTCTGTTTCTCATTCCAATAACCAGGTCCTCAAAGATCTTCAAAATTTTGATTATGATATTTCTCTTCCCAGCAGCCGCAAACTCCCACGATACATACTTAATATTAATAAACAATGCGCTTGCTATTAGTTTCTTCCCAGACAACCGACGGTTTTTTCCCCCGGCGCCGCTTTTCAAGATCAAAGGTTATTTTCGCCTTGGTTCTGTGGACTGAAACGGTGGTTTTGGTTTCTTACTGGATTCTGTCTCTCTCGCACCTGGCGTGATTTTTATTTTTGTGCTTTTATTTAGTTACTCTGTCTGTGCTCGTTTTTGCTAAGAATATTAATCTCTCCTCCTCTTGTTTTTAATTTTGATTTCTCTTGTTTTTTTTTTTTTTTTTATTATTATTAAATTCCTTTTTGCTGCTTTATTAAATTATATATTTGTTGCTTTTGTAACCTAATTGATTTTATTGTTTTTCTTATTAAATTTTCTATATTTTTTATAACTGGCAAAGGGCAAGACCTCTGGATATTACCGCGAAAGTGAACGCGCTTGAAAACGTGAAACCCACGCTCAAGGATACCCCTAGCGGCGAAAAAAGTGTATGGTTGCGCATGCGCTTGTGTGCGCATAAACTAAAATTTGCAGACTGCGCCGTGATAAACACGTTCTGACAAGTCCGTTCGTGCCAGTCGGCGATCACCGCACACGGAGGCGACCACAGATGCGACGAAACTATGTACTTATAGTCAATCAGTACGTGAGACAAACAGTGTTTGGTGTCTAAATTATTTATTTTAATAATTAAATTATTAAAGAATTATTTATTTTATTTAGCTAAGTATTTTTAATTGGGAAATATCGTTGTAAAATGTTTTTTGATAAATTATATTTCATTATGCCCAGCTTTTCGTATGTATTTACTTAGGTATACGTTTACATAGTAAATAATTGTAAAATTTGTAATCTACTGTTTTGGATACCTAAATAATAATTTTAAAGATTCTTTATTACAGCTTTACCGCAAGCATGGCATCTACAAAAAAAAGAGAAGAACTGAAGATGAACATCGAGAATTCAATCGGGATTGGACGGAGTCGTTCGCTTTCATATGCAACTCAGATGGCCTTCCGACTTGTCTCATTTGCCACGAAAAACTCGCACATAATAAGAAATCAAATTTACAGAAGACACTTCACTAAAAAACATACTCAGTTTGCTAGTAAATATCCAGCCGGCGAAGAACGAAAAAAAAGCTGTCGACGAGCTCCAAAAACAAAAACAGCAATCAAGTTCCATTTAAGTAACTGGACGCAATTTACAAGTAATGTTAATCTAGCAAGCTTCGCGGCATCACTAGAAATTGCAAAAAAAGGTAAACCATTCACAGATGGTGAGTATGTCAAAGATTGCTTCATACTTGCATCTGAAGAACTGTTTCGTGACTTCAAAAACCAACCAGAAATCTTGAAAAAAATCAATGATTTGCCATTATCCGCTAAAACAGTACAAGATAGAATAGCTAAAATGTCTTCAAATGTAACATATTTGCAGGTGGAAGATATTCAACTTTCTTCTGTCATATCACTTGCTATAGATGAGTCTTGCGACATAAAAGACACGGCACAAGTTGCCCTTTTTGTCAGGTATATGTCTTCCCAAGGTCCAAAAGAAGAACTTCTAGGATTGCTACCGCTCTTGGAACAAACTAGAGGGGAAGATATAGCGAATGCTATGCAAAAATGCCTTGAAGACAATAAGATCGATTTACATAAAATCGTTTCAATAGCAACTGATGGAGTCAGAAGTATGACAGGAAAAAAATAAAGGGGCAATAACGATTCTTCAGAGCAAAATAAACCACGAAATTCTTACGTTTCACTGCATAATACGCCAAGAAGCACTTTGTGCCTAAACATTTCCGGCCGAAATAGTTGAGGTCATGAATTTGGTAATCAAGATTGTTAACAGCATCTTGTCAAAAGCACTCTACCATCGTCAGTTTAAAGAATTCTTAAACGAAATGGAGACTCAGTATTCCGACCTCCTACTTCACAATAAAGTGCGATGGCTTTCCAAAGATAAGGTGTTGAAACGTTTTGCTTTGTGCTTGAATGAAATAAATACATTCCTAAATGAAAAGGCATTAATCACCCTGAATTAGAGAACGACAAATGGTTGCAAAAATTTTACTTTTATGGTGGATATCACAGCGAAATTAAATGAGCTGAATCTAAAAACTGCAAGGAAAGGAAACCCAGCCTATGTTTTGGTAGAAGAATTGGTTTGTTTTGAAGAAAAATGAATTCTTTTTGCAGAAGATATTCAGAGCGGCAAATTACTTCATTTTCAATTTCTAAAGCAATATCGTCATAAAACTACTGCAACTGTTGACAGGAGGTACTTCAGCACAGTTATAAAAAAAATTAAAGATGAATTTGCTGACAGATTTGAGCAATTCAAAACCACTCTAGCATTCATAGTAAATCCTCTCAACACAAATAGTTACGAAATCCACATTGAGCCATTTGGAATTGATACTGGATCTCTAAAATGCAATTGATCGATTTAAAAAGTAAAGCTTTGTGGAGTGGAAAATTTACAGAGTTGAAAAGCAAGTTGGAAGAGTTGGAGGTCTAGAAATGTATGTACGTAACGCAACAAAAGTGGACAACTTTAAAAGAAATGCCGCGAGTTGAGGCACTTATATTCAACGCATGGAATAGTCTTCCAGATTGCTACAGTGAGGTGAAGAAGTTGGCATTGGGAGTACTGACTATTTTGGATCGACATATTCGTGCGAGCAAGCGTTCTCTTGCATGAATACAATTAAAAGTAAAGTAAGAAGCCAACTAACAAATGAAAATTTAGAGTCGTGTTTGAAACTTAAAGCAACAAGTTATGAGCCAAATTTATCCAAACTTTCTAAAACCATGCAAAGCCAATGCTCCCATTGAATATGTTTGCACAAATGTATGTTATTGTTTTTTTATTTTAAGTACAAATTACATTGTTTAATAAAGTTTAAATTTTCTACTTGAATAACCATGCAAAGCCATCGCTCCCATTGAATTTGTTTGTTCAATTGTTTGTTAAATTACAAGTTCCAGTTAGTGTTGTAAGTAAATGTTTAATTGCTTTAATTTTTTACTTAAATAATAAGTTTTTTACTTAAATAATAAGTTATCTAATAATGAATAAATAGAATGATATAATGAATAAATAGATATTTTTTTCTTATGAATAAATAGATTAGTTGTTTTTTTTTTTTTTATAAAAAAACTTTATTTATGCGAGTATTAACAGGTGGGCTAGTATTATTAAATCGGCGCTACTGGTATTAAATCCATATGATTTTTAGTTAGCCCTAACCTTCAAAAGTCACGTATATAAATTTGACAGTTGTTGCAATATTAGTATGTATATGTTAATATTAGTTATGTAATCATTTTTAGTGAAGCAACTTTTGTTAGTTTGAAAAAATGGATAAAAAGAAATTTCGTGGGTTAATAAAGCATTGCTGTTTGGCGAAAAAAAAAATAAATACTATTGAAGCCAAGGCTTGGCTCGATAAACATTATTCGGACTTTGCACCAGGAAAATCAACCGTAGAGAAGTGGTTTGCTAAATTTAAACGAGGCGAAATGAGCACCGAGGACGATGCACGCAGTGGACGCCCCAAAGAGGCTGTTACCGACGAAAACATCAAAAAGTCCACAAAACAATTTCTGATAACCGTAAAGTGAAGTTGATTGAGATAGCTGAGATCCTAAAGATATCACAAACAAAGACCTAAAGATATCAAAGGAACGTGTTGGACATAACGTGAGTGAATATTTGGATATGTGAAAGCTCTGTTCAAAGTGGGCGCCGCGCGAGCTCACAATCGACCCAAAAACAACAACGAATTGATGATTCTAAGCAGTGTTTGGAGCTGTTCAATCGTAATAAACCCGAATTTTTGCGTCGATATGTTACAATGGATGAAACATGGCTCCATCATTTCACACCGGAGTCCAATCGACAGTCAGCCGAGTGGACTGCACGTGATGAACACTAAAAATGCTATAACTCACATACTAATAGTGCAACAGCTATCAAATTTATACACGTGTCTTTTGAAGGTTTGGGCTAACTAAAAATCGTATGGATTTAGTACTAGTAACGCCATCTATGTGTCAGCCTACGGACTTTTCAGCCCACATGGTATTTATTGTTGGCAAGAAAAAATTTTGTGGCTCTTTAAAACTTTGAAATTTTGTAAATTGTAATTTTTGGCTCTTCCGACTCAAAAGGTTGCCGACCCCGACCTAGTATAATTGATCCACATTACTATAATCGTCTAAAATGGATAAAAGTTAGTCAACATATACTCCAACACAGTCAAAACCATGTTTTTAGGTTTATTTAGACTCAGGATTAGAGAACCCAAAATGTTACTTAATATTCTTTTTACTGTTCTTGAAATGGGATATGATGTGACCAATGATCACAAAGCATTTATAGATGAGAGGTTTGCCCAATTCTTCTTAATAGTAATTGAAAAAGACGAACACTCTGATATATGAGTATATATAACAATAGTCTGATTTTCTGATTAATGACAGTGTGATTTCTTTTCCATTTTTGCTTCCTAATTTGATGAATGAGTGTAACTTATATATATATATATATATATATAACAAATTAGGTAGGTTTAATAATTTTACAGACTTATTCTAATGAGGTGAACCCTGAACTAGAAAAACATTGTACAAATCAGAATCAAAATTGATGCATTAATTGAATTTTATTGCTTTGTATCATAAACCTATTAAAATTATTTATTTTCTAAAAATTTCTAATTTACATTTATTTATCACCTGCATTTTAATTATAGATAAAAATAATAAATAAGAGAGCCTTTCCTTTTTAATTATATAGTAAATTTGCCGTTTGATTTAGTTTTCTAAAATAAATTGATTTGTTGATTAACGTTCATAAACGTCACTAAAAAAATTACTTTATTTATTTTCAAGTATAAATTTTCTTAGTTTAAAATATTATTTTAATAAAATATTTTAGTTATAGAAAAGAAAAAAAAGTTCTGCACTCATTGTACTATTTTTATATTAATAATAAAAAAAAAAAAATTGTCTTGCTATACTTCAATATTCTCTTCAGTGAATGACAGTACTTTATGTGACACCTTTTTCTGACATACATTTCTTATCATTCATTCCTTCAGAAGTTGTTCTTTGTTATAGTAACAGGTAAAACATTTTTTAGAATTTTGCTTTTATAGTTTACTTATGCATTGCTAGAAGTACAGATCTTATGATTTTCTGGTCAATTAGATAAAAGTAGAAATTCTATTCTGAATTGTTAAATTAAGTACAAAATTTTAATTATTTTATTGCTCTCCATGTATTATCAAATTGTAAGAGTTTATATTTACTTGTAGAGAATATGTTTACTATTCTTGTTTTAATAATACATATATATTTTAGTCCTTCACTAGAGCAATAGTAAATATTGCATATGGACTAAATCATAGCAAAGAAGCTAGAGATCTATTTGCTGATATAGTAGAAAAGGTGATTATTTATTATTTTTAAAAGCAAAATTCTACTTAAGCTATTTATTTGTACTCAAAAACGTCTTGAAATGCTTTTTTAAAATCAGCCAAAAAATGATTAGAAATTTAATCGAAATTTCATCCGTTTTTAAAATATTACTGTTCTCAAAAGTAGTAAGACCAATTATTTTTGTTTTCAAAAACTCTTTATTTATTCTTCCACATTTATTTCATCGCCTTCAAAGTAATCCCCTCCGGACACAATGCATTTATGCCAACTTTTTTCCAATTCTCAATGCATGCTAAAAAGTCATCGGCAGGGATGGCCTTCAATGCGCGCGGCGATTCACGTTGAATCTCTTCAATCGATTCAAAACGGTGTCCCCAGAGTGGTCTTTTGAATTTAGAGAATAGCCAGAAGTCGCACAGCGTGAATACGGTGATTGTGGAACGATATGGTTTCATTTTTGGCGAAAATGTCACGATGAATCTATGCAGTGTGAGCTGGCGCATTCAGTGTTTTCGGTACCAATCGGGGTTTGACGCCCATAATAAAATTGACCGATCCTTTTGAAATTCCAACATCATCAGCAAGGTCTCTAATTGTAAATCGACGGTTTGCAAGCACCAAATCTTTAATTTTTGGACGTGAGCTTCGTCGATTGAGGTTGATGATCGACCAGAGGGCTCTTCGTCTTCAACGCGCTCTCTGCCTTCTTTGAATTGTTTATACCACTTATAAACATTTCTTTCCGATATAGGAATGCTCACCGAATACCTTCTGCAACATTCTAAACGTTTCCGCAAACAAAATTGAATGCAAGTTCTTTTCTCAATTAATTCAGACATTTCAAAAATCGCCGGAATTAGTTTTAGCGTCTCACAAAGCCAAGCGTAACTCAAACACTAATGTATATTTTGACGTCAAATTTCACGCAGATGTCAAGGACAGTGCCAGCATCCTAATAAAAGATGAAAAATTGAGATTCAATATGTCCCGGGAATTTTAAATTGAAAATTGGTCTTACTTTTGGACACAGTAGTAAATCCATTAAACTTAAATTATAATATCTACCCTAGACATTAATTGATAGTAAACTATAGTATTTCTGTATTGGTTTAAACTGCTTTGTGATTTCAGATAGTTTAAAAGATTCAGAAATATTTTCATTTCTATAGAAATTATCAGAAAACTTGGAAGAGTTATCAGCAGAATACAATTATAAAATTCCTAATTAATAATGAGTAATAAAGTTTTGCCTAGCTATGACATTTTATATTTATAATAATCTTTATCTTTGTTCTTTGAAAATTTTGGTTTATTGCTTCATAGTTATTGCTGTTTAAAACTAAAACATTTTCTTTTTAATAACATTATATGAAAAATAATGAGTTGTGTCACTTGTACTCTTGTACTCACTTGTTTTATCAACAGCTATTTTCTTAAATTTAATGTAACTTATAGTTTATTATTATTATTTTTTTTTTTAAAGTTTGTTGAGCCATTGCGACAAAGTCGATGGTCTGAAAGAGATGTAAGAAATTTTCTAGAAACATTTACAGCTGCTGCTGGTCATACTCACTTGTTTAAAAGGTAAAATGCGAGCTATTTTCCTTTTTTTTTTATTTTATCACTTATATTAGATATTGCTTTTTGTTATTATCAGTATCCATATTAGATTCAAGAACTAAATGAGAAAGTTCAAAAAAGTTAAAATTTATTGTTTTTTTGGATAAGATCAAAGAATTCTTTCAGTGACACTGCTTGTTAATAATACACTAAGTGAGAATTGCGTTTTTGAGGTTTATATTACTGAAACCTAGAAACTTACCTAGATTTTTTTTTTTGTATATATATTATCTATAATATTTAGTTAACATAGCTGTGGAATAAAATCTTGCTCTTATTTACCCCTTTCTGAAACATTGTTCGTTTTATATTGGTATCGATTTCTTTTTAAATATCACATGATTCATTAATGTTTTTAAAACTCGTTATTTCTTTTAGATTCTGATGCGTGAGAGTTATATAGAAGTAGAAAATATTTTTTCTACATAAACAATCAGAACAACATAAAAAAATACTTTTTTAACAGTTCCTGCTGAAAAAAAAATTTATTCGAAGATATGGAAAATCTAAATTGGAAAAGTAAAAATTGGCCCATTTTCTGCAAAATTTAAAAAATAAATGGTATTATTGTAAAATAGTTTTGTTAAAAGTAAGAATTGGTTAAATGCAACTATTTTATTTGTTTGTTATGAATGAAATTTCCCCATTGTGAAAGGTCGTCCAAAGACATCCTTTGAACAAAGTTCTGATTATACTATATGGTTTAAAACAATAACTCTAAGAAAAAAAAATTACACTTTTGGATTGTCTTTTGTAGCATAAATGAGTTTAAGAATTTCTGGAGAAGTTATTAAAAGAGCGAGCATGTTCCATTCTTACCATTATATCAAGTGGCTATGACATTTGTTCTGATACATTAAAAACCATGTGTTAACTACTGTAAAAAAAAAAACTGATTAAAATTTATGTATGGTATGTAATGCTCTTTCCATTGCACATATTGTCTTTACATGGAGCGGAAATAATTTCATCTGCATTGCTATCCATTGTATAAGTATCTGAGGAGACTTCACAATCAAGGTTTAAGGATTTCAAAAAATACCATGAATATTTATAATAATCATTATTTAGTGTTCCAGATAGAAATGTTATGAAAATAGCTTTCACACTCTTCTAATCTATTTATAACTTGCATGAGACAATTTCTTGAAAGTAATTTCATTTGTTCCCAGAAGAAGTTCACAACTCTTTAAAGATAGTTATAGTTACATTCAACTTTCGCACTCCCTGGTACATTTTTTTTTTTAACTCCATATAAATTTAGCATATATGAAACTTAAAGCATTCTTTTTCAACTCCATGTATATTGAATATTGCTATCACATTAGTTATTATTTACTAATTTATTGTTCTGGGTTTTGTTTACTATTATTTTTTAATTATATTTCTGTGATGAAATTAAAGATGCCTATTACAGTGAATATTTTACAAATGAAATTGCTCTATTCACATAAAAATTTGATAGATTGCAATAATATTATATTATACATATAAGTTATTTTTTCTGGGATTTTACTTAATTCTAATTCATCAGTATTATAATATTTTTTTTTTCAATAAAACTTATCAAGGTAAAATAGAATGATAGGTCTGTACTGTTGTTAATACTGTTTGTAATATAAAAAATAATGATGTAGAAAAAATTTCTTCTAATAGAATGTTTATTTTTAATATATTCTATAGTTAAATCAATAGATTTAAAAATGTCAAACATATTCTTTAATTTCTTTATGTGTATCAAATATACAGTTGCAATTTTTGTTTTTGAATAAAAGCCTGAATATAGATTCAATGTTCTGTTCTTTCATCGAAGCCTGAAAGTTTTGTAATGTATTAAGAATTCGTCTTTACAATATGCAATTCATAGTACTTTTTTTTAAATGAATGCTTAATATGTTGCATATATGTTGAAGATTTTTCCATTTATTTATTTACAGAGATATGAAAAAATATTACAGTAAAATCAAAACTATAAAACCAACTCATTGGTGAATTTCTTAGGATCACATTTAAATGAAGCCAGAAAGTGAATTTATAAAATAGTTCAACACAAATTTAAAAAATAGCTTAAATTAAATAATTTCATGCAATAAATTTACAATTTTTGTAATTGAAATGATTATTTAAGTAGGATTGTTTTTTAAGCTCGATATATATATATATATATAATCTTTTTTGCAATACTATTTAAATGCTTTGCAATGCTATTAAATTAGTGCATTTCTATTATCAATTGTTTATACCTGCAAATGCATTGTAAGTTTTCAATCAAATTTTGTTTTTAATATAAAGAAATTTCTATTGCTTTGTATCAATCACAAGTTAAAGGCTATGACAAAGATCACTCTGTTCAGCAGGAAATTTTTCTTCTTTTATGTTAAAAATTATGAAGGAGTTACTTTTAAATTTTTGATGTGTAATGGTTTTTAAATAATTTGTTCTGATTACTTATCTAAAAGTATATTTGATTTTATATTCAATATTCTGATGTGAAAAAAGTATTTATTTGTTCGTGTTAGTTTTATTTTTTTTCATTAAATGAATTTTTGAGGAATGTGAAAGATCGAATTAATAATTGTAAATTAAAAAAAGAATTTTTTTGTACAAAAACTATGTCGATTTTAGTGTTTTGCTACATTGTGGTTAATTTCATAATTAATTTTGTGTCATAAAAAAAATAATTCTTAACTGCTCCTCGATTGGGATAAGCTAAAGGCAGTGTTAATAGAAGGAAAAGCAATTTTTAGGGGACTGTGTATTTTTTTTTATTTTGCTGGACATTGGTGGGCTTTGTGTCCTACTTATGTATTCCATGTATCAATTATGTTAGACGCGTTTACTAAATTAGAAATTTTAATTTCTTACTCATAAAAAAATTAATCATTTTCTCCTGGTAGGGCTCCCATAAACATATTCTATGTTCCAATTCAAAATTACAATCAATTGTATAGTTTTCATGTGCATAATAACATCTACACATAGCAAATTTGTGGAGAATTAAAATTAACTGGGTGACTGATATTAGCATTTTTCCTATCTCTATTACATTTGTTAGATTTTATTAAATATTTTATACCTTATTTGTATGCTTTTTTATAGGGTAAGTTGCATGTGGTGTTAACATTTTATTATCAATTGTTTAATACAGTTTGACCAAAATAATTCTTTTAGGCCTTTAAATAATACATAATTAACTTACTTGATTGTGTTTTTATTTTGCAAAATATATTCCATAAAAACAAAACTGTATGATTGTATTAATTATTAGTATTTTATAGCATTATTTAAAAATATCAAAGATATTTTCTTTCAGTGATCTCCATTTGTTAGAAGTTTGGGAAAGATATATGTCTATTATGTGCAGATTCATTGTGAAAATGTATCACAGTTAGTATTTTTTTGATATAAACACAGGTAATAAATATATTCTTGATTTGAGTAATAGAATTCTAACTATATAAAATAAATTTAATGTCACTAAAAGTGATCTTATAAATTATAAAGCATCTTCTTTTTTTTAATTTCTCTTAATTTTCTTTTCAGTAATAAGTAATGAAAGGTATTTTTATTTAATTTAAAATGTTTAAATCTCTTGGGAAATTGTTCATTATTAGAATACACTTGTATCCATAAATTAAAAGTTAAATACAAAATGCAAGTTTTAGGACTCAAAAACTGACTATAAGTGCTCAAAATTAAATGGCAACAGAAGTATTGTAAAAAAGATTTAGATTATTTTATTTGGACATGAATTGTGAGTAAATTAAAACAACAATTCACCTATTGCCATCATGGGAACATGTACTGTTGATTAACTACAAAGCAAAGAAGTAGTCTAAATTATTTAACTTGCATACTATCCGTATAAGTATCCTATACCACATGTATGTGACATATTGGAGATCACTGTCACCTACATCATATCGAATAAAATATTATACCACTGAAATATAAAATAAAACTTATTTAAAGAACTGATGGAAATTTTTTTTTCTGAACGTGTTTATCGAATGTCATTCTTGCATTGTCGCAAAGTTTGGACATATGCATTATGTTATCATTAATGAATAAGCACCATTTGAAAAAAGATCACCCATATGCCATTAATGCATATTGAAACATGCAAACAGAATGAGTACTGTGTAGACATATATATGAGTGATTGATTACAAAATTGGTCTATGACAAGAATTCTAAAATGGGCATTTTTATCACTACCTACTGATTATGCCATTCTATGTGGCGAATATTGCACAAGTTTTAAATGCCACATGTAGTAGTAAAATGAGTTATAAAATTCTACCAAAAAAATTAAAAAGGAAAGCAAAAAAATTTTTGGTAGTTGAGGTTTTTTCGTATCAACTAGCATACTTCATTAGTAACTCTTGCCACTGTTGGCTTTTAGATTAAAATCTTGAAGCAATGCTAAAACTTTTACTAAATAAAGAGATATTTAGGTGAACTATAGCATATAAATCGATTATTATTATTATAGAATTTATTCTAACATTTGTTACATTATACTATTGTTGATTTTTTTCTTTTTTTTTTGCTTATGCCTTATTTGTAAACATTTTTATGTTGAATTTATTTTTTTCCTCTGTCTTTAATGAATTTTTTATTTTATGTTTAAGTGTACTGTAATTTCCTTCTAATCTGCAGCAGTATATAACCCACAAACTTTATTTTCAGCCTGAAAAAAGATCTGTTACAATGTGCAGATAATTCATACCTGTTTCTTTGGGAGATTTTCTCCCCCTTCATATCATGTACTGGCAAAGTTCTGATCTTGTGCCTATAACATAAAACTGGCAAAAAGTTTTTGCTTTAAAGTGCATTTTCGATTCCATAATTTAAAATATTATACTACAAATTTTAATAGAAAATGGAAAGAAGACATATAAGAATTAAGGTAAAAATAAACAAAGATAACTTATTATTTGTAAAAAAAGAGGAAAATTTTGATCAATAACAATTGATTGTTAGTTTGGCTTTCTACTTCTAAGTATTTTTGATTCTGATCTGTGATTTTATTTCGTGTTTTTTTTTTTTTTTTTTATTTACTAGCACAGTCTGATGTGATGACTTGCATCTAATTTTATATATTTTTGTGAAAATATAACTTCTTTCCATTGGCCACAATGCATATAAGTTTCTTTCTTTTTATTTAAAATATTTTTTTCTCTGACAAAAGTCTTTTTTTTTTTTTTTTTTTCAGCAAAATCATTTTTAGATAGTGGTTGTGTGGAATTTATTTTTTATACTTTTTTGGAAAAAACATCCTTGATTTGTATGCTGCAGCCTGTAATTTGTATCAAGGAAAGTTTTTTAACATTTAATTTATGGATTATAGGTTTTCATGAACTGATATATATTTTTATGTATTTTCTTTAGAAAAGTATATAATTTATAATTGCATTAAATATAAGGAAAGATTTTTTGCTGTTGTTTTTATTATTATTACTTACTTTTCTTCAATATGATACTTGAATTATTTTTTAATAAAAAAATTGTTAATTTATTTTTACAGAAGCAATGTCAATGATGTCTATTTTGTAATGTTGGTATGCAAACTCTATGCAAGAGTTTGTCATTGGTTTCATTTTTGTTTTAAAAGTGAATTGAAATGTGATTTTTATTGATCAAGAAGGCAGTTTTGTTTTGAATTGGAGTGCTGTATATATTTTCATACCTTTACAAAACTACCAAAACCCAGTGCAAAACTAAGTAATGCATTACCATTAGTAATACCATTACTAAGTAATGCATAAATTCCAGCAATAATAATTCAATCAAATAAAAAAAACTAGTATTTTTTAACCATAAGGTTTCTTGAAATGCTGCATTTATTTACTGTGTATACAAATGTAAAATCTCATGAACATATTTGTGTATTTTTGTAACAATTATATAGAATGTTATTTCTAGTGCAGATTGAAAGACTATAATAGGCACTGTTTTAGGCTTGTATTCTTTTCAAATGTATTTGTTACAAAAAAATGTGATTTTTGTACTCACAAATAAACTTCATAATTATTTCTTGTATTCCATTACTTCATTAATACAAATATTTGTCAAAATAGTATATAATTAAGTTCTTGCTATTATTTTTAAAAATTTTGCTAAGCTAAAAGATTCTAAACTTTTATATATGAAAAAAATTATGTAGTTCATCTCTAAATAAAAGAGCATTCATTTTAAAATTTTAAAGTTTAATAAAAAAAATTAACAAAGTAAATTGTATTTAACAGCTTAATATGCTTTTTTTTTAATTTGAATGCATAATTATTGGGTTGGCAAGAAAGTACATACTGTTTTTACAATGTGCTTAAATGGTGAAAAACGAAATCACTTTCTTGCCAGCCTAATATATAAGTATTTTCAAGAAAAGAGTAGCAATCACATATAAATTAACAAAAAAATATGTAATTGGTGGGGAGAAAAGGTATTTTTGAGGAGAAATGTGTATCATCAAATTAATAATTGTGCCTTATAATATTGTAGTTTTCATATCATAATGTCACATAAACAAACTATCTGTATTATTATTTAAAATAAAAAAATTGTATAATTTGTACTTCAGAATGCATCTGTTGAAAGAAATTATAAAATAGTAATTGCTACCATTAGAAACTTGAATATTATAAACAATTGGTTGAGTAATTAGGTATTAAAGTACCAATACTGATATTTATTAAAAGCAGTTTAGATAATTTATATCTTCCTATTAGTGAGTTTCTATAAGAATTAAATCCTAATTATAGAAAGTGATTTGTATTTGTAACTGAGTTCATAAATAAACTTGAATTCGTTTAATCCTTATTAAATCAATATTTTATTCAATACTGTTTTTGTCATTTAAATTAAAAATAATTATTTTTGTTTTTAAAATTATATACATTTTATTATCTCTTTAATAAATCCATTAGGCCTGAAGAAATGAAATATATGACTTTTGTCTGTTAGTTGTTTTTAGAATAATAATAATAAATTGTGAAATTGGTTTTAAAAACTATTTAAAAATTATATATAACTTGCATAAACCTTTTACATTAGTATGGATAGGCTGTTAGACAAAAATTTAAGTTGTCCTTCTTACCATTATTAAAGTATATTAGAAGAATATAAAAAACCATTATAAACTATTGCTAACTATTATAATCTACACTGAAGTGACAAAAGTCATGGGATAGCAATATGCAAATTTTCAGATGGCAGTAGCATCGCGTAGAACAGGTATAAATGCGCAGTGCTTTCGCAGAGCTTTCATTTCTGTTCAAGTTATTCATGTGAAGAGGTTTTGACGTGATGATGACCACACGACGGGAATTAACAGACTTTGAACGCGGAATGCTAGTTGGAGCTAGACGCATGGGTCATGCCATTTCGGAAATCGTTAGGGAATTCAACATTCCCAGATCCACTGTGTCAAGAGTGTGCCGGAGAGTATGAAATTTCAGGCATAACATCCCACCACGGACAGCGCAGTGGTCGACCGCCTGCACTTAACGACCGAGACCGGCGACGTCTGCAAAGAGTCGTAAATTCAACAGACAAGCAACACTGCGTCAAATAACCGCAGAAATCAATGTGGACGTACAAGGGACTTGTCTGTTAGAACTGTGCGGAGAAATTTGGCTTTTTGGCAGCAGAAGACCGGCTCGAGTGCCTTTACTGACAGAACGACATCGCTTGCAGAGACTCTCGTGGGCACGTGAGCATATCGGTTGGTCCCTAGATGAATGGAAAACCGTGGCTTGGTCCGATGAGTCACGATTTCAGTTGGTAAGAGCTGATGGTAGGGTTCGAGTGTGGCGCAGACCCCACGAAGCCATGGACCCAAACTGTCAGCAAGGCACTGTTCAAGCTGGTGGTGGCTCCGTAATGGTGTGGGCTGTTTTTTCATGGCATGGACTTGGTCCTCTGGTGCGACTGGACCGAACATTGACTGGAAATGCTTATGTTCAGCCACTTGGAGATCACTTGCAGCCATTCATGGACTTCATGTACCCAAACAACGATGGGATTTTTATGAATGACAATGTGCCATGTCACCGGGCCACAACTGTTCGCGATTGGTTTGAAGAACATTCTGGACAATTCCAACGAATGATCTGACCACCTAGATCGCCCGACATGAATCCCATCGAGCATTTATGGGACATCATCGAGAGGTCTGTTCGTGTCCAAAAAATCCTGCACATCAACGCTTTCACAATTATGGACGTCTATCGAGACAGCATGGCTCAATATTCCTGCAGAAGACTTCCAGCGACTTGTTGAGTCCATGCCACCTCGAGTTGCTGCCCTTCGCCGGGCGAAAGGAGGGCCGACACGATATTAAGAGGTATCCCATGACTTTTGTCACTTCAGTGTATATGGTATGAAGCTTGCAGTAAGATTCAGGAATCCTACAAAGGTACAATTTTATAACAAATGTTTATATATACAGTTAAAACCCTCATTTTCTTTCATGGTGAAGTACAAGGATTGACTATATCTAAATCTTAATGAATGAATTTATAATTCTTTATGAGTTATTATAATTTTCTTTAATCAATAGCAATAAAAGTCGTTTATAAGTTGAGTTGAATAAATTATATGAAATTCTTTTATCTCATAGGGTCCATATCTCTCTGCTATTTATATGAGTTATTGAATATACTTTAAAATAATCAACAAGGAAGAAAGAATATGGCATATAGCATATTAAAAAAAGTGCACGAAATTTACAACATTCACAAATTATATAAAGTGAATGAATATGAAAATGCAACTATCTATTTAAAAGATCATAGCAGGGATTGATCTTATTCTCAGGCGATTTGCGTCAAATGACTTTAAATTCTATACAGGGTTCTATTAACTAGAAAGAAGTCTTGCATTGTTGTCTAGAAGTATTATTTTACATGAAATAAGAGTTGATCTTGTAATTCATGCTCTCGCAACTTAATATTATGGTAAGAATTTTATTGAAATTATCTAAAAAAAATAACATTCAATAAATTACATAAAATCATTTAATTAATATCGTTCTTATCCTTTTTATTTAGGAAAAATGTCTTTTTCAAAGTTGAATAAATATAGAGACGTTATGAACATCAGAATGCCTGACAGTTTAAAAAGTTTGATTAATTATTATTGCTGCTTATAGGTTTACATATTAAAAATTATTAATCAAGATAGGAATTTCAAATAAATTAGTCTTATAGAAACATGAATATTAAAGAATGCTACCTTTGTTAGATATAAGTTCGTATAACACAATGCCTGCTGTGGGATTAATGATTTACCAAAAATTTCCTAATTAATATTGTAACTAAAAAAAGATTTGCTATATTGAATGCAAAAGGTTGCAAAAAGAAATTGATTTTAAAATTTCTTTTGATCAAATTACATCCCTCCGTGAAATTTGACTAAAATCGACAGAACGATGTATATTTGTATGATGATAAGCAATATTTCAGTCTTATGTCCAATATTTATTTTTTTTTTTTCATATCGAAATTATTTATTCAGTGAATAGCTTGATTTATTTTAAAAGTATGATAACCAATACTTTAAAAGACGTACTGGTTTGTTTTCTTCTTAAACGAAACTTTTAAATCACTCTATTTTCAATTAGTTACCAACAATTTTATAGGTTAAAAATTTTGAGAAAATCCCTGTGATCCATTAGGTTTGCATCGGTGGTTCTTGAACTTTATATCTTTTGCTCTCTTTTTCTATATTTTTTTATTGTTATTAACTAAATGTTCTAGTAGATTTAAAGTGTTATTCCATTTATTTCTATTAATATATGAATATGAGCATCCTTTAGTCAAAATTAAGAAAGTGTATAAAGTATTCAAGATAACAATCTTCAAAAACATCTGTTTTATTATATACAATTCACCACTATGTATATTTAGTTACAAAAAAGCAAGCATTTAAAAGCCCTAGGTCATTTATGTATCAAGTCTGATTTCAAAATGTGATATAACATCAAATGCCTTTTTTGAGTTTTTACGAAGTATTTGATCCCTGACTTAATAGCTTTCAAAGGACTCATACATATGCACATTTTCGTGAAAGGAATTAGATCTTTAATGTCTTTAAATTAAAACTAGAAAATTTCTTACTTATGATTTTTTTTCCACTAGTCAGATGGAGCTGTAACTTCAATAATCTTTCCTTTGTCTTCATGTTTTTTTTTTTTTTTTTTTTAATAATAAATATGACTTTGATATTTCTTATTCTTCGTCGTGATGCATTTGGGTGGGTAATAATCTATATAATTTTAATCAATGTGCATTTGACGTTAGAATGAAAATTTTGTGAATTTAGCAGCTAGGGTTGAAATCTATACACGATAATGATGCACAGTAGGGGATTTCTAAACGTAAAGCTCAAGTGTTATACTGACTGTTCTACACAGTTGGGGGGTCTAAATTTATCACATCTTATCGATATAGCATAAAATTTTTTAAAAAAATTTATGAAAATAACGCTTGCTTAACATGCATCAAAATGAAACATATTTTTATAATGTCTGTATTCATTGACATTCATATTTGAAATAGGAATCGAGTGAATATTAAATTTGAACATATTTGTGTTACACAGCATTCTGCTATGCGAGAATTTTATTAGTCTTCCACTGGCGCTATTTCATTAGATATACAATTCACATGGGCTTTAATATTTATTTTATTTTTCCCCCTTCTGCATTTGAAACTATTTACCTGTGTGAAGCCCTTGTGCAATGCTAAAATTTTTCTCCTACAAAAAAAACAGTTGAATTATTTTAACTGTATTAATAAAAAATACTATTCAATTTAGCGTACAAGGCTGTATGGGAAGAATGTTCAGATCCTGCCGCAGGTTGCATTCATGGGGCTGCGGACCGTAGTTTGTAGAGCCATAATATGCAGTAATGTTTGAATCATCGAAATGACATATGCACGGCAATTTTTAAAAAAAAATCCGACCAACTTTAAGGTAGGTCAGGCATACCAAAGAAAATCAATAATATATATATATATATAGCTGAAATGTCAAAATGTGCACGTCAGCAATACAAGAATAAAAAAATAAAGGAATGCAAGTATGATTTATCAAATGGTCTTATTAACCAATATGTGCATGTTCCAGAAAGAGCTTAAAATTACTGCTTTCTGCAATATTACAAGCCTTGCAACTTTAATCACGTATTGGCGAACACATTCATACATCCAAGGCTGTCACGAACGTATGCTGCAGATTTAACAACATTTTCTACAAGATCCTCATAAGAGATTATATTTCATGTACTTGTATGAAGATTTCGCTTAATTGCGTTAACATCTATTTCCATGGCAGTTGAGCTAAATGTACGATCCCGACTACAATGAATACTCATTGTGAAAGATCCAGCGTCATACAATCTTCAATTTTAACATGCCAATAGTTTGTGGTAGGACACATTTCTGTTAACAAATGTTTCACGATACAATTTATTTTCACAGTACAATTTTTTTAACTCATAATATCCACACGTACAGTTGTGCACTCAAGTTGTTATTTTAAGGTTCATTCGGAATTTGGGTCTTTAACAAGAAAATGATTTTCTAATTTACCCCATTAGTGTGAACGCTGTTCACTCGTTTAAATTAGATTGAAATAATGATAGCATGTGTTGCCTAATTCACATTAAGTCAAATAAAGTCTTATTTAAGTTAACTCTGTACTCACACATGGCATTTCTGCCTATATGTTCCTATGTATATTATTTGTTTCGATATTCCTGACTTATTGTTCAGGAACTCTTTCAAATCTCTCTGTATAAATAAGTGAAATGCATAATTGAAAGTCGCCATTGTTGGGTCCAGATCAATTTCAAGAGAAAATAAAGTATCACACAAAAAAAAAGATATCCATTAGCAATTGCATTTATCATGCAGATTGACAATTAAAAGTTGGATTAACATATAAACAATAGATAAATTGTGAAAAAAAAATAAATGTTGTTTGTTTTCTTTTTTGAAATTCATTGAAAGGGGCATTAATTGAGATATGTTAAATCTATCGAGATGTGTGTCTCAGTTACCAGGTATATTTTTATTGTTAGTTTTGTCAAAAATGTATATTTGAGGTATATAGTGGGGCATTTGAAGAATAGTTATAATGACGATCAAAATGATACTTTTTTTCTGCATTCAACTTTTTCATGCGCAAAAATCATTTAAAAATAATTTTTCAGAACAATTAAGATTTATGGCTAATTTTTAACTAAATTGGATTTTTAAGTGTTGTAGATTTGAAATCCCAGTGGAACACACATACGTCTGTTCTTATATAAATTTCATATTTATATAGTGTTATATTTGTTAGGATGCGTGCAAAGTTATACTAAATATAACTACAGAGACCAGGGGACTGTATAAAAATTTATATTTTGCACTTTCACCATTATTGATTTTTTAAATATAAAAATGCCAAATTTTTTATGCTAACCTCATATGAAATTTTTTTCTAATTTGAAGTAAATGACTATGGCCAACGGTTGCGGAAATAACGGCCGGTTATCTATATTACTTTGCACCCTGTATATGTGTGTGGGGTGGATTTATTTTAAACAAAGTACATACATTAAAATTAAATAACAAATTTACATTTTTAATTAGAATTTAATGTGAGCACTCTGATTGTATTTGTTTAGTTATATCGGAAAATATTGATTTTATGCCTTAATTTGAGGATCTGGTTTTGACTTTAATTTATTAATCAATTGTTGTCATTGTAGAAACGTGCTACTTCACACAGGTATGTAGAATCAATGATAAGATTGCATTCGTTTGCGTGTTTACTAAATATGGATATCTGAATACAGCGACCGATGAAAGAACCTGACACTCACGTGGCACACGATCACATACTCGTAAGGGATCGTGATTCTGAGTCTTTGGCGTACTTCCGAGCATCTTTTTGCGTACAATCTGGTTTACGCGTTCCTACACTTTGAGACCACTGTTATATTATATCTTATCGTACATTTTTTCCAGTCAAATTGAAATGGTTCACATTAATGCTATCAGGTTTGTACCTGGAGTTTTGAGACAACATGTGCAATGACAAACTTTTCAAAGCTTCTGTTATCCTCACCAAAATTTGAGGATTTTCTACCGAATCTTTTGTTTATCTCCTTGTCCCTTTTAGTTATGGCTTGAACATCTCTCAACTCCGTCCCTAATTTAAATCAACATTTACTAGATTAGCAAAAACGCATTAATATCCCAGTAATGGCAAGCAAAGAACATAAAAATACCCTCATGTTTTAATATGTAAAGAGGAATTTATTCGGATAAAATTTAATACGCTTTCAAAAATTTCTTAGAAATAGTGAGGGTTACTTTTGAACAAAGACATATAAAAGAAAATAAAATGATATTATTCACTATAAATTTGGACGGGGCATTCAAAATCAACATATAAGAAAGGTTTCAGTGTATTTCCACAATTTTAAACTTAAAAAAAAAAAAAAAAAAAAAATTATACTTGTGATATTAAACTTCATAATTAGGCCTGATGGCCCAGTGACTGCCACAGGTTTCGCGTTCTTACCCCGGCGGCGCCATGGATGTTTGTAGTGGTTCAGAATCAACTTTAAACCACAGATCCCGGTCTAATATGACTGTTGGTCTTAGGGCTGATAACCACACAACGTAAAAAGAAAAGATGGTACTTACGTATTAACGCTACCTTGGCTACAGTTGCGCCAATAAAGAGCAATCTTGTTGTTCATACGCGCACGCAGTTATCTTTTGAACGCCAACCGCAGCTACAGATTTGGCGGTTTTAAATGGAATTCTGCTTCCCTCAAACCAGTTGTCTTTTCTAAGTCCCACATGATAAGCACACTGACTGAAATTGCATTTCCTTAGTTAAAGTTTCATGTCTTTTTTTCGTTTTTTGGTAAAATATTTCGCTCCTGAAAAAATAAAATTGCATCTTGTTCTGTTTCTGGCTAATCCCAAATACGCATTTTCGTAGCACTAAAAAATGGCGTTAAAAATCAGCAAATCTGTAGCTGTTTGATTGGCGCCACTTAAAAACTGCCAAATCTGTAGCTGTTAGATTGGCGGCACTTAAAACCGCCAAATCTGTAGCCAGGGTAGCGTTAATACGTAAGTACCGAAAAGATCTCCTGTCTCAAAATCTGCCAATAGGCAGACGGCCTTGGCCCACCATGGAGGCTGTTGCACTAATGAAGAAGAAGATAGTAATAGTTCATAGTTGCCTTTACATTAAAAAAATTGTTTTAAAATGCCTGCATTTGGAATTGTGCATTTCCATTCTGGTGAATATGGATTCAAAACTTAATCAATAATAGATGCTATTTTTGATGGTGTTGTTTTCTTGTAAGATTGAAGTTTTTTTCGTTATGGCTTACTTGAGTTCATGATATAATAGAGGTACAATAAAAATTATTAGTAGTTTGTCTCGAATATAATTGTTTTCTTATAGGCGCATATTTTAAAATAACAATACAAATTAGTTTATTTTGTAAATTATATTCAAGTATATGCATCTTAGAAATAACAGTAAAGTAATTATGAGCAACTGGGAATGGTTTAGAGCAGGAATGCATACACTTGTGACGGTCATAAGCCACTTATACTCAAAATGTAATTTGGTCTATTTAATGTATTGTTAATTTAGACTATTAAATGTAATTTAGTTATTTTGTGTAATCTATGTATGATAATACATAAATAGTATAATATAATAAAAATGCAAATAAAGAGTTTGATGGGAGATATTACATTAATTTAACAAGAGTTTTAGTATTTGATTCAATTTTTGTAGAAACCAAAGGCAAAACTTATTAGTCAAATGACTTTTATTCGACGATTTTCTTTTGATATTCATAACTAAAATATCACAAAATATTTGTTGATCCAAACAGGCTTGGGCAATTTTAATGAATTATTTTGGAATGCCCACTTCTATTGTATTTTAAATTTTCTAATGAATCGTGTTTTTGGCAATAAATATAGAAATAAAAGCCAATTACGTAAATATGAATCCTGCATCTAGGCAAGCACATTATTGACAAATGATATGATCTTCTAATGGGGAGTAAACATTGAATGAAATATTTTTCAAATATTAAATGTTAATTTTTTTTTATTAAACTAAAACTATAGCATGTTGCCTGTTTTTTATCTTTCATTAAAACTTGAAAATCTTTACAAAAAAATTGCCAGTTATATTTTTAAGTAAGAGGAAAGTTTTATTTAAGATTATCATGATAAGTTTTTAAATAAGATAATGAGACAGACCATAAGAAACGCATCAGCTGGTTGCAAGCAACCTACAGGCCATGGTCTGAGCATCCTTGGTCTAGAATCATCTTAAACTTGACATGACTTTGAGATTTATGCTAGCGTTAGCTGTTTTATCTCAATTTATCCAACTGCTCTTAAGAAGAAATCAGAAAAAGAAATAAGAAAAGATAATATAGATAAAAAATATCTTCAGATAATAAGTAGAGTTTGACTGATTCCAAAAGTATTAAAGAAGAAACTCCAAAATCTGCAGAACTTCTGTCACTAAACAATACAAAAAGGTTAACACACACAAAAGCAAAACAAAAAAAAAAAAAACCACGTAATTTTTCGTAGAAAATTAATTATTGATATAGTTTTGTAATAAGGTTCGTCGCTCATATCAAATAATCAAGAATAGGATAGGACTTCGTATCCAAAAGCCTGTTTAAGCTTTTCTCTTCGCACGTCATATTTAGTGCATTGGAATAAAGTATGTTCCTCAGAATCAACTTTAGAAATGCTCCCTTCTGCTAATGTTATTCCAGATTAGCATTGTTTGAAATCGAAAATGCCATTTTCATTCTTGAAAATGTTTGAAAATGTTTCATGTTGGAAAAATTTGACTTTGTTTGAAAAAAAAAATTTAAATTTATCAAATGACTGACTGAATATTAGTTCTACAGCAGTGTTTTAATAACAAATGGAGATCAATTTTAAAGAGAAAATCCATGAAAAGATTAATTAAATCATGTGTATTATGTATTCGTACCCGAATTCAAAGCCATGCTCTATTTCAATGAGGATTACCTTGGCAGACGTTTCACAACATACTGGGGCTCTGGTAAATTTAATATGAAAGATAATATTTGGGCAATTCAGTGTGCTTCTTTATATAATTTTGAATTATATCTATATATAAAGTTGTACTTATAAAAAAGCTTTTATAGCTGGCTTTCCTGGGCTAATGCCGATTGTAAAAATCACATTGATTACTTTTCTGATTTCCCATTTAAATCTTTTAATTTAACTGCGATTCAAGTTTTCTTTAATATATCAGCATTTCTACAACTCAAATATAAATTCGAGTTTGTGTTGGATTGGCTGTCTTTAAATAACGTCAGGTTTTAGTTTTACTTACATTTAGAGAACTAAGGTCATTTTGTAGATTATTGTTAGAAGTCAACTGTGCTCCTGGCAGTAGAACGAAACCAATCTCGAACAGTGAGTATTTGTAATGATTTTTTGAGAAAAGGAGACTTAATTCAAAATTTATGTCTTTAAAGTTTTCTTCTTTAAACGTAAAATTTTTCGGAAGCTTTCCTTATGAAAAGATTTATTTTTAAACGTTTTTTTTTTTTTTTTTTTTTTTCGATATTTATCCTTCTTTAATTTATTTTTTGTTTTATTTTTGCTTAGAATTGATTTATTTCTTTTTAATATATATCGGTCTCAGAAACTTCTGCCATTATCATGAATTACTATTATCGTTTATTGTATTGGCATGCTTAAAAACTTCTTGTTGGAATCGATTTGATTTGAAACTTATTTATAAAGTAATGGTGGTTTAGATTTTGTCCTCTTTAAACATTAAGTGCTGGAACTGACTCTTGGGGCTTCATGCATAAAGAGATAATGAGTAAGTTGCGAAATGACAACTTCTTGAAGTAACATGTATACTAGATTAAAAATATTCTTAAACTTTCACTATTTGTAGAGATTGCTCAATTTAACTGTATTAATAATGGCAATTTTATTGGTTCAAATAAATAGAATATATTATGAAAATTTAATCTCAAATTCATTAATTTCAAGAAGCCAATAGTTTTTCATGCATTAATTATTCTGTAAGTAAAGGAAGACTATTTTCTGAAAATTCAAAATGAATCTTCCCTAAATTCTGATGTAATCAACTATATTGTTTAGATGGTTATTTTATAATTATTTCTGAACTTTAACTAGTAAATATAAATATAATTCGTCTATATTTCAGGCAATCATGAAGTTCTTTGTGTTAATGATTCTGGCTGCAACTGCATTATCGGTTCAAGCTGTCGCATTCTCATCTATAACGGCACTTTCTTTGACACTGTTCAGCATGCATAAACCAGTATCGGGATTCTTCGGTTTCTTTCGCAGGCGTTCTCCTAAACCATCTGTCATGGAGGAAACGTTGCCCACAGGACCAGTTAATTTTCTATCAAATTTTCCTCAAGCTGAAGGGTTTGCAAATCCATTCTCTAGTATGAACCGCTTTGGATTTTTTCCTAACTTCGGATATCCAAATTTTCCTGCTGGAATGTTTCAAAATGGACTTATGGTAAGTTTTCTGTCTAAACAATTTATCGAACAATTTCTTTTTTGTGTATGTATGTATAAATTCGGCTTGTATTACTATAAAGCAACGAAATCTGTAAAATCTTGTCTTTTAAGGGTAGTTTAGTTTCAATGAAACTTCCTTAATTTATCTTATCAGCTTGATCAAGAAGCTTTTAGTAACATTCAATAGTTAACGAAATTGCGTCGTAACTTTTGCCTCGTCAATCCTTTTTCTGTAACAACTGTAACTTTATCCAAATCTGGGAGGATTTGGATAATGTTGAAGTATTTGCCCCTTTTTATTCAAGAAATTCAAGTGAGACTTCTATAAATTAAATTGTTTTTAATTTTCTTGCATTCAGCTATTACCGTAAGTTATACATCAAACGACAGTAAAAATTCATCAAATAGTTTGAAGTGGACTTTTCTATTTTGGCTTATAAAAAAAAAAATAGTTATGCTAATTTTCTTTTTAATATATCTTTAACTTAAAATAGTCGAGTATTTGAATATTTTACTTTTAGCAGCAGCAACAACCACCACGTCAATCCTGGCCTCCTCAATTTAAGCCTGCTTCTCCGCCTACATTTAATCCCGCTTCGCCACCTACACTTAATCCTCAGATGCCTCAGTTTAACCCTGAAGAAACTAAACAAATAAACGAAGCTTCGGAGTCTGAACTTGGTTTTGATCGCGAAGTTCGTTTTGAAGATCAGCCATCAATAAACACAGAGGAAGCGGAAAGTTTCTTTACTCTTCTAGCAGAGACCGACGAAAACAAATGCATTTCTCGTCTTGTCTGTGAAATGGGAGCTGATCCTTCAACTGCTGGGGAGTTAGGAACAACAATCTCCGAAATAATTGGGTATGGGAAAAACTCTAATATTTGAATTATTTAACTTGCGGATTGACTTTGACAGTTTCTATTAATACTTTGCATTTCAGATCTCTAACTGATTTTCCTGACGGCAGTAAAGTTTTGGAATACAATCAAATACTTCAAAAGGGTCGGACCGAAGGTTTGGGGACTTGCAGATCCAGCTTTTCTTCATGTGATGAAGAATCCTACACGTTAATGAAAAATTCGCAAGCTGAAGACTCTTCAGAAGAATCTTGATTTGTAAATGAATAAATTTTTAAGTCCATCCGTATATGCAATTTGGTTTTGATGGGAGAACTTTAATGTATATTCAGTTGACTTATAAAATTTTTCTTTTTAATTTGTCTCGTTCTTTAAATTACCATTCTTGTTGAACATTAAGACCTAACTTGGGTGATCTTTAAGTATGAAGTGATTAATGTCTAATTGAGTAGTTAAATGGAATTTCTAATTCACTTTACATTTTTGATACTACACACAATCTGAGGAGGAAAATCTGACATTTATAAATCGGATGCACTAATTGTATAGGTCTTCAAAATATTTGCACGATTTGTAACCTTTATCGAGGATAGTAAACCATTCTAAAGAATGGTTACAATTGTTTTAAAATTGAATTTGCTGTACCATAACAATTTATAAGATTTAAAATCTTAGTCTTGGGCTTGTTTGAAATTTGTCCAATGATTTTCAATAACATTACTGAGAAATGAAAAGCGGTTATTAGTATAAATTTCGTTTATTTGAAGATGGGATGGGAAATCTTATCAACTGTCTCGCGTTATTCCGAGTTCGATCACTTAATATTGTTGAAATTTTGTAATTTCAATTGCAATTTCGAAATTAACACATGGCAAATGCTAATTTTAAAATCAAGATTTTTAATATCAGTTCACATGTAAGTTTTACTTCAATTTTGTTCATATGATTTAACTGTTAATACTATAATGGGGCTTTCCAAATGAGTAATTCATTTGTGAAAGGTCTGCCTTTCAAATGTAGAAATGGGAAATTTTTGTATTTTACGTAATCGAACTTTAAAAAGAAATTTAAAATGCTATATAATACTGTCGAGCTAGTTTTGGGGAGGGGGAGGGACCGCATGAAAGAAATCGCGTATATATAAAAAAAAAATTAGAGTAGCCATGAAATGTATTGTTTGCAACATATTTCAAAAGATTATGCAGCCCCAAATTACCGCAAATGAAAGACCCATATAGAAAGTATATAAATCAAAATTTCCCAATATAGCACTAACTCGCATTTAATCGCATTTGTGATAATAGATTACATGGTCCACGTATTGGCTTTTTAATTTGCATGTTATTTTGACACCTGTCTACTTCCTTTTTAAATTGAATTTTTATTCATAATATGCATTTAATGCAATTTTTTATATATATATCAGGGAGAGAAAAAAAGTGTTTGATTGTATATTCTCAAATTTTTGAAAAGGTGCCTGGCGCTCGGTATCACAGGTTTCGGGTTCGAGTCCCGGCGGTGCTATGGATGTTAGTAGTAGTTTGGAATCCACTTTAAACTTTAGGTCCCGGTTTATTTAGCCTAACGAGTGCACATGATGACCGTAGAGCGACAAACCAAACCAAATTTTTGAAAATCCTGCCACCAGTTTGCTTTTTATTAGTGGGTTCTACAATAGCTTTCTTGCAAAATACATTTTATATTGGTTGTGAAATTAATTTTGATTAGAGGGCAATCAATAATTAACTCAGTTTTGAGGTGTCCTAGCTGATTTTTACTTTTTTTCCTACACACCTGTCTGCTGCATTTAGTAATAAATTCAATCCGATACTTAAGACAAGTCGGCATAATAGCCCTAAAAATTTGAACCTTGTAAAATCAATTTAGTGCTTTCCTTTAAAGTAAAACATGCGAGTTCTATGCAATAAAGTCGGATACAAAGTTTATGTTTAACTGTAGATTTAAATTGCAATTGAGGGAAAAAGTTTTGTAAAATGGCAATGACATTAGTTACGATTAAATTTTTAAAAAATTGAGCAAGTGTTTTTTGTAAAATAAGGTTTATTGATTAAAAAATGTATGTTTGAGAGCGTGAAATTAAAAGGGCGTTGGGTGTCGTCAAAGTGCATGCATCGCTTAGTGGAGGTCTTTAAATTATAATGAAGTGAACAAAGACGCTCAGTGTGAATGAAAAAAATACGGCGAGTACCTCACATCATTGTCCCAGTGATCTTTTGGTATATTGTTCATGAAAAGAAATATTCATGTGAACTATTATGCACAAATTAAACAAAAATTTGCACATTTTAAAAGATCTTTCATGCATCAAATAAAAGAAAGCATACTTTTCCTCCTTTAACTGTTTTCTTTAGAAAATTTGTATCTAACGAATAAATATTACATTGTAGCTTTCTCTGTTTTGTTTTAATAATCAAAAAGCAAACTTTTTTTTATTCATAAAGGATTTTTGAAAAAAAAAATCTTTACAATGGTTAGAAAATTTTAGGTCTCGCTACATGTCCGTATGTGAAGTCTTTTGAAATAAGATTAATTATTGGGCAATTTTTTTTTTTTTCATTGTATGTGGTAAGAAAAGTATCTTGATTTTTTTTAAAATCATAGTTATTTCCGCAACTTTTACTTCTTAAACGTAGTGTACTAACATCCTACTAAATGAATGATTGTCATTTTTGCTTTCATCTTTTGAACATATAATTGGCTTTTTTAAAGCATGGGCTACGCTAAACTTTTCATATTTTTAACAATATATAAAAATCCAACAACAAAACGAGTTTTAGATGGATTCTTTTAATTTTCTTTCAAAGGAGTTTTAAATGAAGAATTATTTAAAACGTGTTATATGTTGAAAGAAAAGTTCCATTTTAAGGATTTCTACAAATAAAAAAAATGCTCAGCTCTTTATTTTTTTTGAAGTTGTTTTCATCAATAAGCTGTAGACAAATGGTAGTGAGTTGGTGCCTGCTAATGTAACAGCAGACACAAATCGTAAAAAATAAAAATAAAAAACCCGCATTATACAGTTTCCCAGATATACTCAAACTTTTACCATTGCATCCTCCTTAACTTTTTACATCATCAAATATAGACATATTCTATTCAATTGTACCTGTACTAACAATTGAAGGGTTTTTAAATTCAAAATTAAAGTTTTCAGTAGATTGTTGTTGACTGTAAATCAACTAGTTAATTGCAATTAAATCTAATGGTGGCATACAAATATTTTTTATTACTGTAAAAATTGCCGAACATTTCAATAACATTGATCATCAATGAAATAGGAACCAGTTATTATTATTTATTCGTATATAAAATCGAAATGATTATTATATAATAGAACTGTAGATTATTAAAATTATTTGATTTTGATAACGACTAAATAAAAAGAGATGACCATATATATGAATAAAGAAATCAATTTTTTTTTTTTTTATTAAAATGCAGAATTTTTTTACATTTATTCAAGTATCATTTTTTAGTATTTTTTTTACTTAAAATTCAGAGTTTTTTAAAAATCCAATAGGAAGTATTAGTTATAATGAAGTTGATAGAGTTTTTTTATAACCACACATTTTAACACGCAAATATTTTTGCAAATTTTTCACTAATTTTAAGATTATTTCTTTTTATCTCTAAGCAAAATTTACTGCCTCCTCTGGAGGTGCGCCTTACAGTTCTAATATTTGTCATTTTTATATAAAAAGACATCACATAAGCTATATAAATACCCCAAAATAAAGCACTTTTAGTAGTTATTTTTTTCTTTGTATACCAATATAATCGATTAATTTTATCATATCTTGTCTTGTTTGTTTGGTTGATGTATTCCTTTGGAGCTATTTAGCCCTATCTTCGATATGACAGGGTAAATATATGTCTTGTCATGTATCAGAACTTTGAAATTTATACTTGCTGATACTACTTTATCTCAATTTATCCAAATGCTGTTAAAATACTAGAGATAAAAGAATAGGACAAATGTGAAAATTAAACATTTATACTCTAAAACTCGTAAATTCTTTATTCCTTTGCCTATGGTGAAACACCAATTCAATTTTAAAGGAAAGGAATCGTTGCACGTACTCTCCGGCAACTAAGATAAGTTATGTAAAAACAGCAGATCAAATAGACCATAATATTTTAACAGTAGAACCATAAAAAAATAAGAAGTATAACTAGTACTAGAAATAAAAAAAGGAATAATCCCCAGAAAGAAAAAAGGTGGGGTATCCCATAATTTTATTTTACTCCAGAAACACTATGTAGTAACTTTGAAAATAAAGCATTATTTTCATTTGTCTAAATGCATTCAATTTTTCATTAAGTTCCTTATTTATCTCTCCCCTTCATGAAACTACGAAGTCTCGTGAAGTTTTTTCTTAAATATTGAATCTACTAAAAATTAAAAGTTCCGCTTTTTAATTAGCAGAAACCGTAGTTGGTTATTTTTATGGAATGGGTTAACCAGATTTTTACAGGTCGTACCTGAGTTTCTTTATGCATGATACAGAGACTTAATACATACTCTTTATATATTTCTTTATTTTCATTATGTATTTTATAGACTGGGATAAAAATGGGACCTTACTTTTAATCCTCTATTTCATGTTTTCCAAATTAATTTCTGTCGAGTAATTCCAAATCCCCCTTCCTTTTTTTAATAAAATTTTCATTTTACAGTTAAGAAGTCTGGTTAGGAAATCCACGTTTATGAGTATTTTGTTCATTTATCATATAGACAAATAGCAAAATGTTAGGAATACACTTTGTAGTTTTTGTGGGTGTTTGCCCAATTATGTATTTTGTATACCAATTTGATCAGAATATTTCACATGGCTTTTATTTAGTAAAGCCTATACATATTTTTCTCTGAATAATTTTCAAATTTTTTTTTCTTTATTCATAAATATCAAATTTGTTAGATACGAATTTTCTTCAGTAAGGGCCTGAATGGCCGAGTGGCTAGCGCTCTGGCGCTCGGTACCACAGGTTTCGGGTTCGAGCCCCGGCGGTGCCATGAATGTTTGTAGTGGTTCGAAATCCCTTTAAACTGTAGGTCCCGGTCCTTATAGGATCGTAGAGCGTTGCAGGGGCATTGTTACTCCGCGTCAGTATCTTCAAGTTACACGCAACCCTCTGGGTAATGCGAAGTGAGTAACGTCTGTGCAGCACTTGCCTTAAGGCATCCAAGACCAAGCTGTCTAAGTGTTTGCCAGCTGCATTGGAACAAAAATTTTCTTCAGTAAAACATGCGGTCTAATTAGCTTAAACTGTGCGCAAAATGACCATAGGGCGGTAAACAAAACCAATCAATAAAACATAATGTGTAATGCAGATTTCCTACTATGTCATTTATGATAAAATTATTGCTTCATTGGACCCATCTAAATACAGATGGGTCCAATGAAGCAATAATTTTGATAATGTAAGTTTCCTCATGATCTGACAAGTTCATCCTTATCATATTAGATGAATACATATTTTAGTTGATTTATATATAATACAAAAGTGTTGCAAAACCACTTGAAAATTTCCCCAATAAAATATTCCATTCTATTCGAATCCTATGCTTTTCATTCGAGATTGATCTCGAGTTAACTTTTTATTAATTCTTCAGATTTAATTAAATTAATCATAAGGAATAATTTAAAGTAAATTTAATTGCACTTTGCCAATCATTTTGTAGTAGTAATTATAAAGAACGATTTTTTAATGTATTTTTTCTTATATCTGTGTATCATACAAATGAAACGCAGCTCTTTTTAAAAAGAGAAAATTTTATTTGTATTGTAAAATTTATGACAAGCTAAAGATGCCAATAAGTTGATAACAATAATAAGGAAAATTTCATAACGGAAGAAAATAAGGAAGAAAATTTCTGATGCATAGCTATATTATTCGAGATTAAATTTTTATTTTAAGATTAAATTTCATGTTGCCATTCTTCAATAACCACTACGATAGCCGAAGAGATATTGTCTTCCTTAAGTGTCCTTGCATGTAAAGAATATGCATGTAAAGAAGCTAATAATATGCATGCAAAGAAGCTAAAATTTCATACACTTAAGTCGACTATCAATCCCGTAAGGATTTCATCTAAAAATAATTTGAAAATTTTCAAGAATTACTAGCACTAGGAGGCAAACGTTCTCATCCTATTGCAGTAGAACCCAGTTTAATTTTGAGATAAACTAACACATTGATACTTACAGTCAACAGACCATTTTTGTTTAGTACAGCTACAGAAAAGTTTAAGGTTTAATATTTGGCAACATTAAGAATATAATTTAATTGGCTTATGCTAAAAAGCGATTAAAGAGATGAAAGACTTAAGTATAGTACAAATATCATCTTGAGATTCACAACACTTCTAGATTTAGCCTATTTGTGTGTAAGGTAATATGTTCTCATATTAACTTTATTTATTAATATTCTTTGGTGTAGGACATCTAATTATCCATTACAGCTTATACTTTAATAAAAAAAAATTTTCATGGAAGTACAATTTGTTTGCTTTATTAATACTCCATTGCTTCGTTTAGATACGAACTAGAAAAATTTTCTATTGTATTAGACCATAATTTAATTGAATTATGCGAAATTCCAAATTTTCTAACTTCAATTTAATCTAAACCTCCTGGACAACTAAACGATTATTTTTATTTTATTTATAGAGATCACTACCCACAAACCACCATGATGTCCGTGGCCGGAATCTTATTCATTCTGACAGCCATAGCTTTCTCTTCTTCAAAAGCCTCTTTGATTATTCCAGCAGAACTTCTTTCGCCTCTTGGAATTCCTACCTCTACAAGTCCAGCAGGAATGAATGCAATCAAATTAGCTATAGGCAGTAGACTTCTAAATATGCTTGGTTCTGTCGGCGTAGGATCAGTTGGAAGTCTTCCAGGAGGTTTGCTAGGTCCTCAATTTATGAGAGCTGGTCTATCAGGCTTAGGCCAGCTTACTCCCAGAAGTGCAGAGTTTTCTAAGAGGAGAGGTCCAAATATTCCCAAGACCTTCGATATTCGTAGTGCTTCTCCAACGGAAATAGAAAATTTCTTTGCAGTTTTAGATAAAGTAGACTCTAATGAATGTATATCGAGACTTGTATGCGAAATTGGTGCTAATCCAAAAGTACTAGAAGATTTGGGCCATAACATCAAAGAGTCGATGAGGTATGTATGACTAATAAGCTTAAATGTCTAAAGCATGATTCCTTCTTTAAATTTTTTTATTATGTTTAAATTTTATCGTGCAAGGATAAATTTCATGGTTCAATAAATAAACAGGGAATATGTTTGTCATAAAATAAATTCTACGATATTGTTGGTAGTAATGGTTCTTTGGGCTTTTGATTAATGTTTTATTAACATGTTGCATATCAAATTTAATTTGTTGTTCTGTAATAATTTATGCCGTGATTAATAGAAAACTGAAATTTTCTTTCACGACTGGATTCTAATCTCAATGTAACGTAATGTCCCATTATGAACAAATGGTTTCATACAAACAAGAGCAGAGGCATAAATGACTTGCAAAAGCTACTCTATACAAATTTGTTGTATTAATTCTCTTAAATTAACCGTTCTTGTAAAACTTTATCTAATAGAAAACTTAACATGTTTAAATTTTAATGAGTTGTGAAGCGGGGTTTTCCCCTTCACTTTAACTTTATAAATACTCTTATTGGACATGCTTCACGAATTTTTTAAAATGCTCTTGTCTCGTTTTCAGTTCTCTAAGAATCCTGGAGAAAAATGCTCTTTCGCTGAAGTATCGCCAAGTTTTGATGCAAGGTCAACAGAAAGGCGTGAACCATTGCGTCCGAAGTTTTAAAACTTGTGATCGCAGATCATACAGATTGGTCAAAGCTTTTGTTAAAGCTTTTAGAGTTCGACAGTAAACGAATGTACATGTATAAATTTAACCTAATCTTATTTAATTTTTGCTGAGAGCAAAGTATTCAATGTGAGCTTTTCTAATAAAATTATTTAAAATCTTGACTAGTTTTGTAGTGAATTATTCCACGCAGATTCTACTGGGAAGTGAATTTTCGCAAAAAAAAATCTGTTTGGAGATTTTCCTCGCTAGCTTTAGATTTAAATTTATCGTTGGGACTTCTTACTGAAAGACTTGCACGAACTCCTTTTAGAGGAGGGAAATGAATCTGTCGCAAAACCATAATTATATGAGATGTCTGTGTTAATGTTCTCATAAAATGGGACTTCAGCCAGAGCATCATGGTTTTAGAGAACTTTACCTTTGAAGCTACAGCAGAATTTTTCGCGGAAGTTGCTTGAAAATTTGTACCGAATTGATCAGGAGAATGAAGTTTCAAATGTACTTTTAGATTATATTGGGGCATTTCGTAACTAAATTTTAAAAACAATTTAGCAAAAATTTTATTTACTTTTGGCCAATTAAAACTCAAATCTTCAATAAAATTGAAGGCTTGAACTTCACTCTTAGGGTAATATGTCGATACGACTAGACTTGGATTTTTTTTTTTTTTTTTTTTTTTTTTTTTTTTTTTTTTTTTACAATGCAATTTTAAACATTCGTTCGATTCCTTTTTGTGTTGTGGAAAGAACATTATCCAAACGAAATGCTTATAAATGAATTTAAATTATGTGGGTATAATGTGAAGGTTTTGTATTACTTTTCTTATGGTCTATTGAAGACCTTTGATTTTTTGAACGGTGCATAATGAAAGATGTGTAAAAATCCAACTATATTCCCTTTTCCAAAATCTTGTCTTTGAGAGTTTAGCAATTTAACATAAATTTTGTTTTTCTTGAAATCTCTTGGTGACGTTAGGTTTCTAGGTGCACGTAGGAATAATTTTAAATATGAACTATAAAATCAAAGCTCCTTTATTTGATTAGTTTCAATTGCCTCGGTTGATAAAATATTCTTCGGAAATAACTCCCATTTAGTCTTTGTTTAATAGTATTGGAAAATAAAAATACTTGATATCGAGACTTTTTTTTTATAAAAATCACATTTAATTTGCATCGTATTAGAACTGACTAGTCATTGAGAAAAATGTAAAAGCTTGAAATGGATCTCGATCATATCGGATTTTTTGTGGGGGAAAATTTTGAAGTACATTTGTGTCGGTAGAGGATAATTGGCAAAATTTCCACACAGACCAGTTGTGACAAAATGGGCTTCAATCTAACATTTTAAGCAAAGCAAAGAAATGAATTCGCAGTCTTTTACTTATCAGTAGAGCAAAGCATTCATCTTTTATTTCGGATATTTTTTTTTTTTCCTCGAGACTATTGTGGGTAATTAGTACTGCAATTATAGGCATTGCATCGGTCTAATTTAGTGAAGCTATTAAAATTAATAAATTTACTTTTTTTCCTTTAAAAAATGTAAAACTTTTGTATGCATAAAGCTGCTTTCTTGGTAATACAAATTATAGCGTGATTCTTTCTTGGAAACTAAAGTTCAACTTTAAAATTCCATGTTTTTGAATGAAATTAGATATAAAATCCGTTTTTTCTATTTGTTCGGACAATTCAATGTGACTCCACTACATTATTTAATGAGCAAAAGAGTTTTAAAAAATTACCAGTTCGCTTTATTTCCTTGCCAATCATGTAGGGTATATTGATATATTGATAATTTTAAATTTGCGTATATCGATAAAACAAAAACGTCTTCATATTGAAATATTTTCAAATACGAAATTGTAAAAGTTTAAGAATATGCAATCCTTTTCTCGTAATATTTTGAGGAAGAGAGGAGCTGGATAATTAGTACTAAAATATTTGAAAGAAATTGTAATTTTCAAAATATCGCAGTTTTAATGAGCATTCCGAATTTGTATGAAAAACAATATACATATTGACACTAAAGAAATATCACTTTTAATCTTAAGATCTCCAGAGTATATGACCGACGAAAAATGATTATATGCTTTAGTAAGCTTTGAAAGTTTCAAACAATCGCTTATATAATCTTTACAAAATCATCTTTTAAGATATTGTTGTTCCCAGCCAAGTTCAATTTAAGAAGAAACAAAGAAATAAAATGGACTTGGTTCTTTTGAAATTGATTTGGAATATGTAGGTCAGTCTTTGGATTGGAGTGAAGTCGCAACAATTGAAGTAAATCTGGACAAAGAACTTGGGCGTAATGTTTCGGTTTGCTATCAAAAAAAGTCACTCTTCTGTAACGCATAAAAGTTTAATGTTCTTTAGTGGGAGAGCAATATTTGCATAGCATTCGCTCGAAGTAACTTAATATGTATTTCGCTCGTTCTATAACCTTCCATGGTATGTATTAATTTTACAAAATATATTGCATGTCTATGTATTCAATAACGACTTTTTGAAATTGGCAATGTATGCATGTATTAAGATTTTTTTATGGATAGGAAAAATGTTTTTAATGTAATAATTTATATATTTTGAAACAATATGAACAATGTGTCAATTTTTACTTATTAGTGTACCTAGTAAATTATAAGATTTTAAGTGTTGTAAAATATTTGATATTTCATACAATTGCATCTATAAAATTTTGGAATAAGTAATATAGAGATGTGTATATATATATATTTAGTTAATTGACTTAAAAATTCATCTAAAAGGAATTAATAGCAATGAATGTTTATTCTTAATTTTGCATAGTCAATTAGATGCATAGAAAATTTTATATTTGCTATAGTATCGCATTTTTAATCGCTGTTTAAGTTAATGTTTATTTAATGTGTTAATGTTTCTTTGGTGGTGCCGTCAAGATTTTATAATCTGAATCCATTCAAAATTTAAAAGTTATTTTTAACTGTTTCCGTAAATTTCGCGATTATGGAAACTTCATCGAGTCATTTATACCTTCATTGATTTGTATAATAATTTCCAATAAAATGAGACCGATTTCTAATAAGTATAGATGTTTGGAACACAGAGTCACACAAATAAAGATGCATAGTCTTCTGTATATTCGACTTATCCACATACTAATATGCCTTCTTGTGTTTTTCTTTTGCAATTTATTCTTAACCCTTTCCTACATCTTATTAATTCAAATATAATTCTGAGAAATTAGCACCTTTCAAAAATTACTCTATCCATATTTAGAGATTTTTATAAGATAGATAATTATGATTTTAATATAAAAGATTATTTTGAGTTTACATTCTATTAGAAAGCAAAGAGTAAATAGTCTCGAGAATCAATCTACAACAAACACTTAAAAACTCAACACAAACATCTATGCTTTATTAACTGATTTTGAAAAAGTTAACGCAAATGAAAAATAAATAAGTTATTGATCATCTCCTGTGTTTTATTTAATCATGGAAAAAAAAAATTTGCAAGTAAAATATTCATTGCATTACAGAATCTAAGCAAAATTAATTTTCGGTGTGCAAATATTATACTATGTAGGAAATTAACATAAAAATATTTTATGAAAATGTCTTAATTTTTGTATGAGATATTAAAATATTCAGTGATAAATTAAAAACTTAACCTGGAATTCCGTTTATATATAAAAAAAAAAAAAAAACTAATATAAATATTAACCCTACTCGTGGCAAACCTGCGCAGCTAACGTGCTCTAAAGTTTAGGTTGGAATCCGCTGGCAGCATCTATTGCAGTCATTGCTTTAGTAAGGAGATTCTAAGGCGATTTTAACAATGTTTTTTTTTTAATGCAACTGGCAATACGAAGACATAAATTATGCCATAAGTTAAGCAAGGGCTGCACCGCTGTTACTCATTAGTTACTAACCCAGGGGAAAAGCTTAAAGATATGCTACGGACGCACGTAACACTAAGAACGTAAGAACGTGTTATTTCTTTAAATGAAATTTTTAAGTCTCATGTTTTAAACGTAAAATATTTAAGCATTTCATGGCATATACCGGATTCTATACGGGAAAAAAAAAAAATTGAATTTACTAGCAGCAGAAAGCTGAAAAAGGTCAAATTTTAACAGTGTGAATAGCATCACGCTTCGATAGTAAAACTGCTCTTTAACGGATTTTCTTATATATGCAAAATATTTAGTGAGTTACTTTATAAATTTTCGTAAATCAATCACCCTTCATTTTACCCATCTGATTTTTCTAGAAATAGATTTTATTTACTCCAACCCTATTTTTAACTGAGTTTAATTATTTTTATTTTAGTAGCATGATCCATTTTTAAAGCTTTATTTACTTATTATTATCACACATGAATTTTCATATTTAATTATTTGTTGTTCTTGAATTTATTAGAGATACATTATTGATGAGATTTTAATGCTTATTTTCTTTAGGGTAAAAATAATTCATCTAATTTGTTTCTTGTTCCTAACGTGAACTTTCTTTCTTTTACACTGAAGATCAGGCCTTTTAAAGACTTATAAAAGTGGACAAGAGTTATTGAAAAGGCATAAATATTTTCTCCTAATTTTTCCAAAAAATCAGACTAAGAAAAATGCATTGAAACTTTTATGTTTTCGAATTTTAAACATTTAAAAGTCATTATTTCTTTTTCTTCAGTTTTAAAGTTTTTTTTAGGTTAACAAAAGGCAACTTTCAGCCAATAAGCAACCACGCCCTATAGCAGCCATCACTGAAAAGACAGCCTTTGGGATGAACAAAAGGATAAAAACCTGATTTGAATGGATAATCTACCATCATCAAAAACTGTAATCAACCGAACCTTTCATTAGATATCAGCCTTTAACCACTACAGATAATCACCATGTTCTTCATTTCGAAAGTAGGACAGTTTGGTCACCGTGGACGATTATCGAACCTCCGCTGTTGGCAAGCACGACAGCTGCTTTTAAATCTCTACCACTCATAATTACCACCAGTCGCGCGGAGGTAAACCAGTCAAAAATTCTACATTTTTATATTCATTAGACATTTTTTGACGATTATTCTTCAGAAGATATTTTGGATTTAAGTGAGAAAAGATAATGATAACATATTATTATATAAAATTAATACTTTAATTTAATTTTTAAAGGATTTGCTAAAGTAAGTAAGGTGACTATGTTCTCAAAGGATGTTAATCTCATGTTTTAAAAAAACGTAAAAATTTGTTCCATTTACGTAAGCATTACTAATTCACTTAAAATAGATATTTCTTTAGATTTACATATTTAAATGAAAAAGTGGCAAATGTTAATTTGAAAACTGTTTCACAGACAAAACTGCTCTTTACATAAATAAAATTTTTATAAAAAATGTTTAGAGAAATTCTTTTTTAAATTTTTGTAAATCAATCACTTATTAATATGATGATTTCCTATCAAAATTTTTTTTTTTACTAAATTATTTTTAAATGAGTTTAATTATTTTTTTTTCAAATTAAACTTTTAAATAATTTAAATTAAAAATCTACTTATTACATAAATAAACTATTTAATTATTTGTTTTCTTGAAACTCTGAGACGATACATTAAAACATATGTGCATATTATTTAAGAAAAAAAATAATTCTGCTATTTGTTTCCAAAACATTGAAATAACATATAAAAAGCAGTTTTTTTTTTCTTTCTTTCTTTTAGCCAGTAGAATAAATATGTGACTTATATACTTCCTGAAATTTTTGAAAATTTATAAATATTTTCTCCTTCCATCTTTTGCCAAAATATCATTATTCAAATTAAGAAAATGCATAAATGAAACTTACATGTATTTTTCAAATTTAAAAGTCATTATTTTTTTAATGTTTTATTTTTAGGTTAACAACAAATAGAATCTTTCCGCCAATAAGGGCTGCACGCCCTATCAGCAGCCATCACTGAAAAGGCGCGTGTAATTTGATGGTAAGCCAAGGAAGCGTACAAAATGCCTGAGAATGGATAATCTCTTTACCATCATCAAACGGAACTAACGGGAACCCTTTCATTAGATATCCAGCCTAGAACCAACTACAGATACCTCATCAAGTGTTCTGGTATTTGATCCACTTGGCAGTTTGGTAGCGTGGACGATTATCGAAGCTGTTGCTGTTCGGCCTCACCAGGCTGCTTTTAAATCTCTACATCATAATTACCACCACGGTTATCATAAACCATACTTAATTCTACATTTATATTCCAGAGACATTTTACGATTATTCTTCAAAGATATTTTGGATTTAAGTGAGAAAGAAGATAATGAAACATTTTCTGGATCCCTTAAAATTTAAAAGTTGAATGATATTACCAAATAAACAAAAGGATTTTATAAAGAAGTACATGACTATGTTCTCAAAGGATGTCCGATCTCATGTTATATAAGAAAAACGTAACGATCAATTTGTTCTAATTACGTAAGCATTATAATTCACTTTTAAAAGCTAGATATTTCTCTAGATTGCTACATATTTAAATAGAAATTCTCTAAAGAATTTAAAATAAATGAAACTGCCTATTACATGAAATAAAATATTTTATAAAAAATGAATGAGAAAATCCTCTTTTTGTAATACCTTTAATAAACATTATAAAAATGAAATATTTCTTTTCATCAATAGTTAATTATTCATTTAAGCAGCTTTTAAATCATATTTTAATATATTTTTCAAATTAAACTTTCAAATTATCTTAAAAAAATTTCATTATGGTCATAAAATAAACTTTAAATAGTTAATTGCTGAAAACTCTATAATAAGTAAAAACATATGTGCATGATTATTTAATAACAAAAATACTTTCCTTTTCTAGTTAAATCAAATTAAAAATTTATCAAAAGATTGTCCTATAATAATAAAAAAAGTAATTTTTTTTTAATACAAGATCTTTTAGCCAGCAGTTTAAAAATAAATTATCAAAAATACTTTTTTAAAATTTATTAATTATTTCCATTCCATCATGCAAAAAAAGACCAATTTTTTTTTTTTTTCAAAAAATATTTATTCTTCCAATATTTATTTCATCACCTTCAAATATAGTAATTTATGTTTTTTTTTTCCAATGCATTGCATGCTAACAAGTCATCGGCAGGGATGGCTTTCAAAGGGCTGCAGTTGAATCTCTTCAATCACTCAAAACGGTGTTCCCGGAGGGTTTTTTGATTTGATGGTAAGCCACGGACGCACGGTGTAACAAGATGCCCCTTGCAGCGTTTCTTTTCGATCACGATTAGGATCAATGCGTGTGACCTGGCGCGTTCAGTGTTTTCGGTACCATTCAAGATTTGACGCGTTTGAGGTCCAAAATGGAATTGAACCCGATCCTTTTGAACCGAACATCATCAGAGGTCTCTAATTGTAAATCGACCAGTTTGCAGGCCCCGTAATTTTTAATTATTTTCCACGATATTTCAGTTGAGGGTCTACCAATGAATCTTCCTCTTCAAGCGCTGTCTAATTCTTTGAACTGTTTAAAACTTATAAACATTTCTTTCCGATATAGAATTTCACCGAATGCCTCAAAAACATTCTATATTTCTGCAAATAAAATTTAAATGCAATGTTCTTTGCACCGTATCAGAACATTTCAAAAATCGCCGAAATTTTTAGAGTCTTACAAAGCCAATAACTCAAACACTAATGAATATTTTGACGTGGAATTTCACACAGATGTCAAGGACAGTGCCAGCAACCTAAATTAAATTTTTAATAAAATTGAGATTCCAAAGCCTTTAATTTTAAATTGAAAGTTTGTCTTATTTTCAAAACAGTAGTAGATGAAATTAATATCTTGAATACATAAAAAAAAAAGTTATTAATACTTTTTTATTTTGCAATCTATTCAAGGAATAATAACTTATTAGCACCTGTTAATGAAAGTTGTAAATTTTTAGTTGAAGTGTTGTCACAGTTTATCGCATGTACTTCAATTATGTAATAATAGCAAGCTCATCAGTTTATGATGGGATAAGGCGCTATTTTAAAATATTAAAAGGATATTCAAAATATAAAACTTAACTGTTACTTATTGAAAAATATGAACAACAAAACTTGTACACAAGCACTATTTAACATATATTATCTCGTTTTAAAGTTGATTAGTTACAAAATACTATTAAATTTTAAATTCAAATTTAAAATATAAAAATATCATAAGTTTTTTTACAAATCTTACTATAATATAATAAAAAGTAATCATTGGAAATAATGTAAACCTCAAATCTGATTTGAAATAGAATTTATCCACCTGTTTAGAAGTGGAACTGTATATCAACTCTGCTCAAAATAAGACTTTTCATATCTAGTTTTTGGTTTGTTGCTCTATTTCATTTTTGCACACTTGACCGGAACCTTCAATTTAATGGATTCCGAATGCACTTAACAAACATCCAGGCTTCCGCCATCTTTAGAGGGTTAAGAAGCACTTGGTATGTTGCAATTCTGCCGCCTAAGGCATCTTATACAAGATGAATCAGGTTTAAATTTGGTGAGTGTAGCTGATATCGTCTATTTCCAAGTATTCTGATATCAGAGGTGACTTATTCCAGCGAGCATCGTCTCCCATTAGCAAAAATACATTGAAACTGTCCCACTAAATAACCTCGCATGTGTTTCTAAAATATCATCCCCATACTAATGTCTGGTTGCAGAACCTTTTTCATCAGATATACAACTCGAGGCGATCATTTTTCACGATTCTTCCCTAAAAAAATTAACATGATCTCCCTTAACTGCAATGGTTGCTTTGCCACATCTCTAGATATTCAATGGTCGATTATTAAACAATTGTTGAAGTAAGAGGCATTTTTTAATAAGCACCTGTTTTTCTCGTAGGATGCTTTCCGGCCAAAATAATCGTGCTGAAAGACGTCTCTCCAAAACATCCCACGCTTTTTCTCTGGGACTTAAATTACGGTGTATGCTGTCAAATTCATTCTAATGATATTTTTACTTTCTAGAAGCTTCTCAACAGCACGAATAAGATGTGGTTTAATATTATCGTTCATAAAAAATGAAGTTTGCACCAATGCCATTTTGAAAAGGATGCATGTAGGAGAGAACTACTTGTTGACAATAGCGATCTCAGGTTACAGTATTTCCGTCAAAAATTTGGAACTCATTCTATCAGTTCATCATAATGCTTTTAGATGAGTATGGCAGGATCATCAACCAACCTCTTTCCCTGATAATAAGGGGATAAAATCATGTCCTTACTTCTCTCCATAATAAATGGGGTTGAGAATTTTTTTGGTACTGAAATGATTTTTATCAATAAAAAGGACACGACTGCATTGTTGAGATGTCCAGTTTTTGTATTTCTTACGCCAGTTTAAATGGTTGCACCGATAGGTTGTTGTCAAATGATGCAACGTTCAGAACAGAGAGTGAATGGGCCATTTTTATAGAGACGTTTGGCCGACACTTGTCGCCACCTTACTGTACGCAACTGCTGAGTGGCATTGATCTCTTTTCACCTGCAAGATGATACATCGACCATCTATTGGCTTTATTTTTCTTAATCACCCACCACCAATCTCTCTACCTGTGTTTGGAAAGCTTTTCAAGAAGTGAAAAGACATTTGTTGATTCGAAACAATTGGGCTATTCTTGTCACACTACACCCCTCCCCAAGCTTGTCAATCGATTTGCGACATTAAAGTTGTCCAGATATCTTCTTAGCCCACTCAGTTGTTGTTGTCGTCGTGTCCCTCATGGAAGGAGGGAAGAGGGGTGCAGCTTCTGTTCTGATGGTGCACCCGTAGTAGAAGTCTGACTTCTGCTCCGTGACGTTCTTACAGTCATAGGAGACTGGGACCCACGACTTAAAGTGGATTCCAAACCACTACAAACATCCATGGCACCGCTAGGACTCAAACCCGAAACTTGTGCCATCGAGCGCTAGACACTCAACCATTCAGGCCCAGCCCACTCAGTAAGTATGTAAAAAGATCTTGCTATGCAAAAGGTGGGGTAGATGATTTTGATAGAAGACAGCCCTACCAGAACAGCCCTCCTCTGACAGAAGAGATGCTCCAACAGATGATAGGAATACCAAGTTCATCAAGAATACCTAAGATTATTGAAACAGTGAACTATACATCACTGAGTATGATGGAAGAATCTTGGAACATCAACAAAGAAGCGATTCAAACCATCCTGCTGGAAGATTTGGGCAAAACAAGTCTGTGCTAAATTAGTACATAATGGACAAAAGTCAAGGAGAAGTGAACATTACAGAGACATTATTTCAGCCACTCAAAATTATTGTATTAGGTGATGAAATATAGTGCTGAGCGTAAGTTAGAAACTCAGCACAAAAGAAAAAAAAAAAACAAGAAAGGTTCCATCAAAAATCAAAGCAAAGCTCAGCACATTCTTCGGTAGAAAGTATTAACTACAAAGATTTTTTCTGACTGAACAAACAATTATTGTTGGGTATTATTTAAATGTTTTGAAGCATGTGATGGTCAAAATTTGTCGCATTCGTCCAGAATATCAGGATGAAAACCCTTGGTGTTTGTTGTATGATAACGCACTTAGTCCCAATTTACGATTTTTTTTACAAAAACTAACATTTGCATGTTACATCATCCACAGTATTCACCTAATTTAACACCCTGCTACTCCTCTTTATTCCCAAAACGTAAAATGAAGTTAAAATGATATTATTTTGATGATATTGTGACTATATAAACTGATTCAACACAAGCTTCGGAGGCAATCATACAAAGTGAATGCGAATAGTCATTCACGTCATTATTAAGCCCCTGTAACAAATATTTTGAATCTAAAGAAGCATATTTTGTATGGAAATAAAATAAAAAATTATTATTTGTTTTCATTTAAATTTATAACCCCAGTCTTAAAATTTTGTTTACATACTGTGTATATAGTTGTTCTTGTCCCATAAAAAAAAAAAAAAGAAAGCATATATAACTCCTAAAAATGTTATTTAAACCAACGAAATTAAAATTCCACTTTGATTTATATCATATCAATTTTCAAACAAATTATTTTATTCAATTTCTTTATTATTTTATTGTCTGTTGATTGAAATAAAAAACGAGGTGTGATAAAATGAAGGAGAAAGGATTGCACAAGTTTTCCATGTATAAAATTATATTCAATTTATTTCAAACATGAGACTTAAATTAGCCGAAATACGATAAATAAAAGTATAATTATACTGTATTACATAAATATCACATTCATAAATATATCTTTCATTAAACATAAAAACCATAAATACTGCATTTATAAAAAATATTTTTGAACACATTCATTTAGGAATTGAGCTAGCAGTGCATAACTCTTTCTTCTTGTTCTGCTTCAGAAGCTTCTTTTTCTGATAATGATTTTGCTTGATGACATAAAAATGCTACATTTGATGCTTTTAGTCGTGTACTAGCTCCTGTATTTCCAACAGATGGGCTAATACAAGGCGTGGAACAATGAGAGTTTGTAAGATCACACTGGTCTAATAAACGAATCATTTCCAAAGGAGAAGGTCCTCCAGTTAAATTGCATGCTTTAAATAAATATAAAGACAAATTAAAATTTATTAAATAAACAGTTTTACAACTGTTAATATATATTAATAAAATATTTTTATGTATATACACAAAGTCGATGTTATCCTAATTTTTTTAAACTTAAATTTGAGTATGCATTATTTTTGGTATTGATTTATGAATAAGGCATAGTTAATCCTAAGTTACAAAATGTTTTCTGACTTAAACTAATTTAACTTCATAATCTTAATAACTTCAACTTCTCCAGGAGAGTGAATAATTCATAAATGTATAATTTTGACTTTTTTTTTTACTATAGCATTAAAAATAATTAATAATGTTTAGCTATAATAAGAATGATTGATGATAATTTTAGATTAGATAGCATATTATCAAAAGTGATTTGAATATTCACAAAAAGTACACACATAATTAAAAACTAATTTATTTTAAAAGGAAATATGTGCTTTTAAAATAAATATTTAAATACTTTCTATGAAAGGAAGCATCTGTGATGTTCATACATATGAATATAAAATTGCAAAAATTAAATCGAAAATAATAAAGATAAATGAATAAACAATTGTATAATGACTCTGTAAATGTTTTATATGGTAACAAGAAGGAGACAAAACTATTATTTTCCAATGATGCATTATCATAAAAATGTATTCAGATAATTTACATTGACCAGTGTCTGAAAAACTGATTTTGTTGAATGGCCCTTTTTTATCACTTTAAAATATTTTCTGTGGTTTCTAGTAAAAATGTACATGAAAGATAATCAAGGAATGCAACAGATTCACTAAACATTACACTCATTAATTATATGGCATGCCTTAACCACCATGCTTCTTAAATTAAATAAATACTTTATTTCAATATATGTTACTCTACTGCAGACAGGAGTTATTACGATTTATATTTTATATTAGTTAACAGATAATTTTCTGATTGCAAAACATATAGAAATTCAAGTAAATTTTTAAGCCAATGAAGCTGTCCTTTTCCTGATACAATTAAAGACAAATTTAGTATAAGCTGTATTTTTTCATTTTTTTTTTTTTATTAAAACAATGTAACTTTCACATAACTTATTGCAATATACATTTCTTTTACAATATTTTCATAGCATAGCAATCATAGAATCAAAAAATAATAAAAGTATCTTAGAAATGCATCCTTTGAATAATTATATAAATTAAGATATTAAGTTTATTTACCATTGTTTCCACCAATAATTATAATTTTTTTTTTTTTCTCAATTTTTAGCTGTAGTAATACGGCTGACAATCTTTAAATGCCACTCTCCATACCTCTATTTTTCTCTTATAAAAGTACGAAATAAGAAAACAGAAAATACTACAAAAATCACTACAATTTTCTGCAAAATATCTTAAATTGGTATGATTTTACACAAAAATTTATGATTTATATTTTTGTACTTACATAATTCTCCTTTCGCAGCTAAATCCAATGCAGTAGTAAGATCCCACATCTATTAGATAATGAAAAAAATATAAATAATTATCATTCTACTTGTGGATAGTAAACTAAATGTAGCCAAAATAACCAATTTTCCAATAAATAAAAATGTCAATGTTTATTTATATGTAATACTTAGTATGTATGTATATATATATATGCATAAGCTAGCTTATAGATGATATGCAAATATGTTTACTGTACATAATTTACATGAAAGTGTATTAATGTATATTTTTTATGTTATGCCAGAATACTACCTTTGAAAAAGGAATGATGAGTTTTCAAAGTAAATATAAATAAAACAAAGTATTGCCATACAAACCACACATTTCTTAATCAACATAGAATGCACCCAGTTAAAATAACGAGGTACTCATGCAAGCTGCCCTAGAAACAACTTTTTCAAGGTATAAACGCTATGCATACTACATTCTATCCTCTAAATATGATACTGAATTTGAGATACAAAGTATAGCTATATGAAATAAATTTTTTATTTTACTGATTATATCACTATGTATTTGTTGATATTTATGAAATATAATGCATACTGGATTCAATTAAAACATAAAGTGATTTTTTTGCAAAAGTATTTTTTACATTTCCCTTAAAATGAAAAGCAAAATTTACTTAGCTATCAAAAGCACACACACACACATATATATATATAAAATCATTGAAATTCAGTTTTAACTTTCTAAATTGGCAGAAACATCAACTAGAATACTCATATCAATTTTGATATTTCCAGAAATTTAAATTTCATCAAAAGTTCACATTGTTATGTTGGAGTTCATATTTTATTTAAATTTAATTATTATTATTTGAACTGAAATAAATTACAATTAGAACACAAGGCAAATTTGGTTTGAAATAAATAAGGAGTAAGAAATAAAAATAATAAATAAATAAAATAAATCAAAGAATTAATCAATTAAAATAAACTAAATTAAAATAATAACAAAATTTTTATCTAGAATACATACAATTATGAAATACTTAAGCTGTCAGCAAATGCTTACAATCTGAATAAGTATTAATTTACTTCAAGCCATTAAAAAAATCATTTTACATAATATTTACTAATGGTAAAAAATCTATATACCTGGATAGCTCCATTACTATGTCCAGTAAAAATATATCTTCTTGGTCTGGATCCCATTCTGTTAGAACCTTCACATTCATGAACACAAAATGCAGTTATGGATGTACTATCAACAGATTTTATGATGCATATCCTAGATTAAATATTACATTTAAATTGTAAAAAACATAAAATCTAGTTTTTTCAACTTTTAATTTTAAAGCATACATTTAATTTTAATAAGTATTGAATTGCTTTGCTGTTTAAATTCAAAAATAAATTACCTTTTTTCCAGTAGATGCATAGCGAACATAAAGTTGATCAGTTTCAGGCACAACTTTCTGAATGAACACCTGTTCATCATCTTGCTCTCCATATGGTCCTATTAATTTTAAATTAATCTTTTAGTTATACAGCCACAATTAGTTTAAAGGGACATACACCAATAAAGTTTAACATCGATATAAAAGGTCTAGCTCTCTGAAAATTTAATTAATTTCTCTTAAAAATGAATATGCAGCAGAGAAAATTTATAATTAATTCATAAATGTTCAATTTTTTAAAAAAATTCTGAAAATTTAGGATGTAATATTTTAATGATCAAATTATCAACATTTTTGATTTAAATATGCTATAAACTACATTTGTTAAATAAAAATTAAATACATTCGATTATTTCACAATTTTAATGAAAATTCATTGTAATTATGTAAATTTTGAATAAAACAATTTTACTTGAAAACAATTAAAATTGTAGCTAGTATCATGGGGTTATATTAAGAAATTTGCAATTCTCTCAATAGGAACATAATGTTAAGATATATCTTTTTTTTACAATGAATAATTAAACAATAAATAATATGTGTTAATACTTAATTTTTTTAAAAATCTTTTACAATAACGAAAAATAGGAAAAGTACTTAATGGCATTCCTAAATTTTAAAAACAAAGTATACAGTCAAAGAAAAAAATAGAATTTTGAAATAGAAACAGAATAAAATATGCAAGAGACTACACAAATGCAAATTAAGTTGCTTTAAAAAAAATACAAATTTCAAATTTTATAATATCAGAAATCATTAATTAAAAATGATTGTTGTGAAACCTTTATAAAAGATTTGTTGAGTTGTAAAAATATTCCTAACAACCATAAACAAACCTTTGTAACTAAAAAAAGTAGCAGTGTGCTGAATAAGAAATGAAGTTAAGAATTCTTACTTAAAGAATACAAATTTATAGATTTTGACCTAAAAATTTCTAACTTTTCGGGCAAAAATAAATAAACTTTCTAACTTTCCTAAATAACTTTTCCAAATAAAAAACTTTATTTTTTTAAATTTAGTCAACAGTTATAGATTTTTTTAATGCTAGTACACATATGCATAATTAAGTACGCCTATTTGTAAAAAATACTGCATGATTATGTGTATTAAGACATGCACAAATACAAACAAACCTGCATATGCACATATATGTGATATATACAGCTCCAAGAACAAAGTCATATAGATATTCATGGAGACATATGCAAACTCATTCGCTCACACATATGCAAAGAAAAAAAGAACTAACAAAAAGACAGAAAGATAAACTTGCACAGGCATCACATAAATATAAATGTGTATACAGGAATTTATACAGGTGAATCAAAACTTGGGCCAAGACTTTAAAAATTCATAATTCAAAAATTAATATAAAAAGACACTATTTGCCTAGAAAGGATGGAAATAAAACTGATTTTTTTAAATAATAAAAAAAATTAAAGTTAGAATATTTTTTTTTGCCACCACATTTTTTTCAGATCAGCTACACATTACATAAAATAATATGTTTGAAAGATAATTGGCTAATAAATGTTCAATACACTATCCATCATCCAGCACAGTTGCCACACGAGACATCACACTATTCACAGCAATATGCCATATTTCTAGTGGTAAAACATACACATATTTCAATGTTGTCAATGACACTGGCTTTTGAAGTACACTTTAAAATTCAAATAACCCTACAGCCAAAAGTCAGAAGATGTGTGGTCAGGAGATCTGGATGGTCATACATAAACAAAAGATCGACTGAGTGCACAGTTCTTCCTGAATGTTGCATATATTTAATTCAAGGGTGCATTTTAAAATGTATAAACTGCCTATAGAAAGAGAAAGAACAAGAACCATGTCAAGAATAAAATGCAGCAAAAGTTGTTCTTTGTACATTGTTGGACTAGTCTGTACATTGACATTTGTTGGTAAAAATGAATTATTCTAGAATAATTTTTTCATTAATAGAAAAAAATTCATTCAATTTTAGCTTTTTTTTTTTTTGTGCAAACAGCTTTTTTTTTTTTTTTTATCTTTATTGGTTTTTGAATTATTAAATTTTGAAGTTTGTCCTGAGTTTTGGATCTTCTCAAGCAGTTCAGCCGTTTTCTGGCCAGGGTTGTTTCAGTCAGTTTCCACCACCCATGCCCATCCTGACACTAGTATTTGTCAGGTTTTTTCTAGCTGAGATTTTTAAACATGAGATATTTTTCTTTTTACAGTGTAGAGTTGTTAGCCCTACACCCGACCATCTGATTTGTCGCTCTACGGTCATTTGTTGTACAAGAGAGTTAATTAGACAGAGAATTATGGTTTAAAGTGGATTCCGAACCACTACAAATATCCATGGTGCAGCCAGGATTTAAACCAGAAATCTGTCGCACTGAGCACCAGAGCCAGAGTGCTAGTCATTTGGCCATCAGGCCCAACTTTTGGATCACCTGTATATTTAACCATATATCAATACATACATTCATACACAAAAATAAAAGAAATCTAGTAAACAGTGGAACAGCTGCAAATTCATAAAGTTAAATTTATAACTAATTAATACAAAGAGTGGTTAATAAATGCTCAATATTCACATAAGCATATCTATTTTCACAAACAGAGCTTAAAAAATATTCAAAGGATTCATTTAGTAAATATTATTACTATAACAAATAATAATTCAGAAAGAAAACCTAATATTTTCTTTCAGTAAATAATTTACATATATGAAAATGTAATAACGAGAGACAGAAAAGAAAAGAGAATCAACAATATTAAATTTATTTATTATTTTAATTTATTTTTACAAAATTAAGAGTATATTTCTTACCACTGTCATTTCCAGCAGTATAACCAATATTTGGTTCCATTTCTTCTAAGGAGATTACTTTAAATGAAGCTAAAGGTGTAGAACCTGGTTGAGTAGAAATCATTCCTCGGAATCTAGTAACACTCCAGGTCCTTGCATGATTGTATTCAGAACAAACTATTTTTAAAAAATATTATAAAGATTAATTACAAAGAAACATACTTAAACATATTTTAATTTTTAAACGAGTTATCTGTCTTGAATATGTTATCTCAATTATAAGATTATAATAATATGATAGAGACATGTTAAAAATAAAACAGGTTTTTAATATTACAAAGAAAGATATATCAATCCTTGAGATTTAGATAAATAAGTACACAAAGGAAAATTTTTATAAAGCAAAAATCTTAAGGCAATCAAAATTTTAATCAAGAAGAGATATAATTAAGAATAATGCTGTCAGATCTCAGATTAAGTATATTTTTGTTAGGAAGAATTTTATTGTAAAGTACCATCCAGATTTGAAACATTTGGCTAAATATTCCTCACGTCCCATACATTACAACTTAAACTTAAAAAATAAGCATCCTTATCCTCCTATGTGAGCAAATGATCATCCTTCATTTTTCAGGTCATATATCCTTTGAAGCTGGGCACAAAACGGATTCTAAGCAAAGAGATCTCAAATCCCAACAAGAGGAACATTTGATTTACATTCAACTAGCAGCAGCAAACTGGTTCGGTGTGATGGCTTAAAGATCTTGTGTGCTAGTGTAGATATAGCATAAGATTTCACTTCATTTAACGTGTTTTACATTTTTATCCTTTCAGAGAATTAAAATGAAAAGACAACATATATTCAAATATATTTTAATTAATTGCATGCATTGTAAATAAGAGATAAAATATGAATGTTTGTGTTATTAGCACATATATAGACTTGCATACTTGTACTACATTTGCAGTAAATTCATAACAACAGTTGAAAAATATTAGCTTAATTTAGAAAAGTTTAAAATCCCTTACCTGATATGAGAAATTTTTCAGACAAAACAACTTTGGTAACAGGACTTCTATGAACAGTGAAAGTCTGAAACAATTGTGGTCCATGTCCAACAGTTTCAGGATGCTGCACTATGACACGAACAGATCCCGAACTTGTTCCATAAGCAATTTCAATCCAATTGCCACAAAGACCTGAAACGTTTTAAATAATAGAATTCTATAGGAGTAAGATTTGGTTGTTTAAGTATAATTGCTTTTGATATATTTGTCTTTTTCAAGGTTTTACAATAAAAAATGTAACAAAACTAAAAATTAAATTCCTAGACTATTAATGGTTTAATGTAATTTGAAAATAAATAAATGGATCTTTATTTGCATACACAGCATATATTTTATAAGTTACATGTACTTAACAATATAAAAAGAGGAAATTACTTTTCCTCAAATGGTTAATGTGCATCCTACCTCAAAAAATATATTTCATAATAAGCAAATTGAAAGTTTATTTAATTATTATTAAGCAATTAAATAAATTATATTTTATATGAGAAGCATTAATAATATAAATAATTTTAATATTGTTGGCTAGTTATAAAAGAAGCAAAAAAATTCTGCAAAAATCATGAATTGGGTTTAAATTTGTTCAGATTCAACTGCATAAAGAAAACAAAAATGATTGAAATTTGTACATGCGCTTCAACTTTAATCATTACACATTTATTAAAAAATGCAAAGAACTTATACAACTTAACCATAAAAAAATTATCTGCATACTTACTAGTTTTAGGAGTTAAATAAACACTTATTGCAGTAATAATATCATTAGATGGATCATGATACAATTCTGTGACAAGAAGATCATTATCTTTCATACGTAAAGGAAATTTTTGCATATCTATAAAAAAAAAAAAAGAGAAAATCAGATTTATAAATATTTATAAAAATTATTAATTTTGTTGTTTGTTTTTGATGAAGCTAAACCAATAATAACTCATAAAGGCATAACAAAATATTCAAATCAAATAATGTAAACTCAAAATGCTAAACTTTATATTAGTTATACAGAACAAAACAATAAGTAATACTCTGTACCCTACATAGTAGAAATTTAAACTCAACATCTTAAATATGTTGCTAAACGAAGTAAATATATATTTTTTTTTTTTTACACAAATCAAGGTAACTTTTTTATATTATAAAAAAGTTAAGCACATTTAGATTAAGAGTAATAAGAAGGATCATTTTATAAATACAAAAGTATTAAAAAATTTAGGAAAAAAATTATTAAGCATACAATTTGGTAATGAAAATAAATAGAAAAATCATAAAATTGAATTTTTTTTTAAAGTTTTTTTGTACATAAAAATTACATTTTTATGCACTACTTTATAGGTCTAATAATCTTCATTTACATACCAATGTAATATATTGATCCATTATTGCATCCTAATAATAAAAAAGAGCCAGCAGTATCAAAACTGGTTATGGGAATTACATCTTGAATCTGGAAGATTGAGATTTCAATAAAAATATGAACTACATCAAAAATTTCGTTGAAGAAAGCAGTTAAAAGATTTTTTTTTATAACAATACCTGCCAATGTTGAGTCATTGCATGCCAAACACCAACTTTACCAGTATGACTTAAAGCAACTAATTGACTTCCAATAAAAAACAAATGATCTACAGAAACAGTAAAGTGGAATGTTCCTAAAAACACAAAAAATTTTTAAGTTAATTTGATAACTAAGAAATTAAATCAATTCATATTTTTTAAAATGAAAACTAATATGTATAATAAATAAAATATACAAGTACTAATTATAAAAACACACAAATAATATATTAATCGAATTTAATTAAAATTTCAGGTTGACAGAAATAAAATAATTTTCATTTTTAATAAAAGCTACTTGCTTTCCACCTGAAAGCAATCTTTTATTTAAATTAAGCAACACTCTCAAAGTACGGAATGATAAAACAAATAAAATATTGCATTACATTTCTTAAATATTCATTTTTATCATTTAACTTTTCAAGGCAAAAATATTTTTTTAAAAATATATACATCCTACACAGAAGACTTATTTTCTCTAAGTCCATTTTCTAACGAAATTACAAATTTAAGTTTATTTTTATGGGGAGGAAAAAGAAAAACAGCATTATTAAAAACTAAACTAATATTCTACAAATGCACTAAAAGCAATAAATTAAAATAACAAATTTCAATATTTTATGTGAAAATGCCATTGTACAAAACTATATTAAAATTCAAACAAAAATTAATTACTTTAAATAATTTGACAAATGATATCTTAAATCTTACTTTACATCCAACATTAATTCTATGATATCAAAAATTAAGTGGATAAATTATTTTATTTGCTGACATATTAGTACATAAATCAGATTTATGCTAAGATGTATGATGTAAATTATGCATTGTTTCTCATGCCTATAAGATGGGTTTAATTCAGTATGAGAATAATACTAATACACTTGACATATTCTACTTTTTAAATTATTTTTTTTTTTCAAACCGGTTAAGAAAAATCGGATATGTGATGTTAATTTATAACGGTATTTCTCTCTCTCTCTCTCTATCTATATATATATCGATTTATCGGCCAGGCATAACATACATAGCATGTAAATATATAAATTATTTAAAAGTATTATAAAGAATAAAAAAAAAAAAAAAAAAAAAAAAAAAAAAAAATCAATACTTGCTTACTTAAAAAAAAAAAAAAAAAATAGGATAAAAACAAGTTCAAAATAAAGAATATTAAGGATAACAAATTACCAATGTCAGATTTTGTTCCATCATCTGAAATTCCCCAAAGTCTTACTTGAGTATTGTAAGATATTGCTAACATTTTTGTACTGTTATCAACAGGATTAGAAACTATAACTTTGGCATTTAAAGCAATTCTGTCAACAACTGGTTCAATATATGGGCTCATAAATGCTAACTGCCATCCAGCAGAATCTCGTAACCTGAAAATGAAAAATTATACATTTATCCATAACTGCTATAAATAAAACAAAAAAAGGAACTTTCTGTTGCTGCATTGCAAATCTCAAATTTATAGACCGCTGCTACTTAACAAGTTATTTAATTCAAAAACAAACTACAATTTTATTTCACCAAAGATATAACACTAAGAATCAATTCAGGGTGACCTCTCTCTAGATGAAGTAAAATTCTCTGAATTTACGAGGTAAAATTTAGAAAAAATCCAGACCTTCACAAAAAAACGGAGTATCATATAGCCTATTTTAAAAAACGATACGAAAATTAAAATTATACCACATCAGTGATTAACAACATTTATCTTTAAACCCTTGTAAAAAGCAACAAATAATTTCAAAACTTGACCATCCTACGGAAAATCATAAAACAAGATTTTTCTTTGTTAACAGAATCTAAATCATCCCAAAGATTTTAAATCGTAAAAAATCAGAAATAAGGTTGTAGTCAAAACTTTTACTATGAGAAAGTTTTAAATAATGATACACAGAAGTACTAAATACTACATCAGGCTTAGTCAGAAAATTACAGAAATTCAAAGATAGGTAGAGGGCGAGAGCTACGATCTAACAACAACATAATCAAATAGCGATTCTAGAGATGAGAACGATCTCTAATATTGCCCATAATTAAAACCTATATCTATCTAGTTAGCCGTGGTTTGACAAAAGCGGGTCAAAATAGCATCGGATAAGTGAAATTGTCAGATGTAGAACATTGAAATTACGAACAAAACACATTACAACGAATGTACAAAATACAACGAACAAATATTTTGTAACAAATCAATTGAAGAGGTAACTAAAATTATCTTACAAATCAATGTTTTAAGCACTGTTTTTTATAGCTTTAACCCCACAGTTGACGAAATTTTATGAGCATAACGCAAGTTGGAAAATAAGTACGCATTTTTTTTTTTTTTTAGTATTAGTTCTTCAATTTCGTTGACATTGTCATCAATTATTTCATACTGAACATAACTTTAAATTCACTTCTGGTTTTACATTTCCATATTTTCATCTGCGCAAGCAGTCGAATCATTATTTAAAAATAGTTGTAGCTCTTAGCGCCAAGTTCATCAGGCTCTTGCAACTCATTAAGCAGCATCCTGTACAATGACACATTTTAATTAGTCCATGTATTGATCTTTCCAATATCTGATTAATGAGGTCAAATAATTGAAGGTAAAAACGAGACTTAACTATATTTTTACATAACATAATAAAAATCATTACACCATTCAATCATGGTAGAAAAATCCATATGGTCCATAGTCAGATTCCGAATTATGAAACAGTTCGAGGTTGAGGTTATTGTATAATGTATGTTACTAAAATATATTCCAAGGAAGGCATAGAAAAGTAAATAGTGAGTTTAAAGAAAAGTAACAGGTCTAAATTATTGCGAAAAATTGGATAAATATATCTCAATTTATGATAATTTACTTCATAAAAATATTTTAATGCTATATCTAAATTACCAAGATAGTACCAAAATTCTTCAACATTAATTTTGATGATACACAGCAAATATAATATGCAAATAATTGCAACAACATTAAGTAAATGAAACAGCAATATTTAATAAAATATTAGTATTCTTTTAATAAAAATTTAGTATGTATACGATTGTTAGAATGCAACAGAACTTGTATAGGAATTCAAAACTTCAGTGTGTTTCAGGATGGACTTATAAATCCTAAAATTTGTCCCAGAAACAAAATAACGGCATTCCGGATAACAATCCCTAGATCTAGTATCTGAAAAAATGTCTCTTATTTCCTAAAATTTAATCAAATTCACAGCTTTAAAATATTTTTAACAAAAACCCAAACAACTATCCCATTTAAAAATATTTAAGCACACCGTGGCGGCATTTATTTATCTTTCTAGTAATCCTACTACTATCTGTAAATTATTAGAATTATTATAGATAGTTGTAATCCTGCTACTATCTGTATTAAAATTCTAATTTTTCAATTTATTCTGCTTTTGATTTGACATCACTCTTTAAGTAACGCTTTCAATGTTAGACTTATCATGACTCCATATATGTTCAAGAATAAGACATACCTAAAGAGGGAATAACAAGACAGACCTAAAACATTAAAAAAAGGTTTAGCAAAAATAAATTTAGTTCTACCCGCGCTAGGCCCGGCATATCAGCTAGTAATTTTCTAAAAAGGTTCTATAAAATTCTTAAGCTAAAATATTTATAAATAAAAGTGTAATTATATTTAACGCACTAATTCTTTAATTTCCTCATCAATCAAAGCTGTTACTAGTTGAACATCATGAAGCAATTTTTGTTTTTGATCTGCAATTCCTTCAGTTGCTCAGCTCTCAGATTCAGCTTTTTCTTGTACTAGGATTTCACAATTTTTTTCTTGCCATTAGTTCAACATACATGGAGTAGTTTGGTTTGTCGCTCTACGGTCATCTTATGCTCATGAGGGCTAAACAGACCGGGACTTACAGTTTAACGTGGATTCCGAACCACTCACAAAGATCCCTGCTACCGCCAGGATTTGAACATGAAGCCTGTGGTACCAACGGCCAGACCGCTAGCCAAATGGCCATCACGCCTCTCATTCATGGAGTAAGAAAATTTCAAATAGCTCAGCATTGCTTTTGTTATTTTGGTGTTTAACATGCCTCCAGCTGCTTATACTTTATCGAAAATTTGTATCCGCCCAACAACACTTTCTTCAGGCTGATTCTACACTATCCATTCTAAGTCTATAGAAGACGACCTTTCAACAAAGGAATTTCCATGAGAAAGTGTTAAAATCAGTCGAACAAATTGCTGCGAATCAGGGACTACCAAGTGTTTGACAAGTAGTTATGTAATCTACTTTCACTTCGTTTATATGCAAGCATAGTACTGCCTTACACTTAAGGAGTATCACAAATTTCTCTGTAGTTTTCATACATCATTTCTCTTTAATGTCAGATATCCAATTGTTTGATATTAAAATTTGAATACACAGGAATAATCATTTGAGAGCTACTTTGATGTTACATTCAACAGCTGGGTCCAGGCATGATATCCTTTGATTAAAGCGAAATTTAACTGAGAGAAACCAATATTTTTAAACATAATTTTTAAAATGTACTCACATACTCCTTGTGAAAATTTACTTCAACAGATTCATATTCTTTTACCTTTTTTAATTGATCTTTGAGAGTAAAATTTAAGTTTATACTGTCGTAGGGCAATAAATTTTTTTCTCCATTGCATCAATTTTCAGTAAAAAGGAGAATCGACTTCCAAAAAAATTTGCAATGTTCGATTGCTCGAAAACTCGACAGTAGCTCGATAGAGCTTTGAAAATTCTACCGCACATTGCTGATTTTGTCAAGCATATCTAGTTTATCCTTGAAGCCCTTTGAAATTAGAAGGAAAGCACTTTTTATCTTGTAGAGATAACTCGACAAACTCAGCAATGTGCGGTAGCATTTTCAAAACTCTTTCAGCTATTGTCGGGTTTTCGAGTCATCAAAACGCGCAAAATATTTCTGGGAATTTTTTTGCAACCCGTGTAATGCGAGAAGTCAGCTATTCGAGCTGGAACATCCTTTTAATAAATAATATAAGCTTCTAAAATATTCTATAATTTCTACCCTTTTTCATTGATCCTAGCCTTACAGGCACAATGCGGTCCACAGGTTCTATTTTCTAAATACTTAGAATCATCTGGTGACAATTGTTCTTTTAACTCTTCCAAAAATTTTAAATTAACATTGGGCACACTCATAGATTACTATTATTTTCAGATCAATAGACTGGGATGTCAAACCATTCTTGAAATTTTCCAGCAAATCTTTAGCACAAGAATGTTGTAAAAATACAGATTTCAAGTATCTTGTATTTATCATTACAGAAAGAATCTAATCGTTGTATCCACATGTTGCTTTTGTGAAATTTTCCTTAATGACTCGTCAAATCCTATTACTAAATATTGGCACATTTTTATATTCTCCACTAAGCTGGTTAGAAAAATATGGAGTAAGTTTCTAAATGCTGAAATAAGCAATTTTTATTCATAGTAGAATCAGAGTTATAGCAATATCGCTGTCTGGAAACATGATTTTTAAATAACAATGCTTTAAGCATAAAAAATTGAAAATTATTATTTAACATTAGTTTTTTTTAGCTTTTACAAATCTTTAACAGCTATTTAAAAATGCAATAGATATTACTAATTTTGCAACCATACTGAATATCTATAAAAATAGATGCAAAATATCGTTCCATTTTTTATCTCTACATGAAATGAAATTAATACATAATTTTTTTTTTATACTTTTGAAATGAAATTTTCAAAAATAATGCGCAAATTTATCATCAGGGATAATAATAGAACACTCTTTTTAAAATCAAAAAAGGAATTAAATGATCTTATTTGAGCAATATAGCTACTAATTGAATACATTCAAAAACAAAAGATTTCCATAAAAAATGTACTCAAACATGTGATATGCATTTCCTTTTAAATAAATGAACATAACATAAAAATTCGTGCGCTTCCGCCAGGAAAACACAATTTCTATAATTTAACAACTTTTCTTCCATTTGGATACGGAATTTTTATTTTGAAACTTAACTTTCTCAGTTTTATATTTTTCCCCAAAATTTGTTTTCCAGTTTTCTTCAAAAACTTCCTAATTTTCCCAGTTTTTCTGATCTTTTATCGAATTTCCTGACTTTTTCGGTTTTCAGATTGAAAGGACATCCTGTAACTTAGCAAATATACTAATAAAAAATAAAAACAACAACTTTTACATGTTAATGTATTATCTTTTAATGAGACCCTTAAAAATCAACTTTTGAAATTTTGATAGAACATCCTCCCATTTTGTTTCATTTACTACAAATAAGACTTCCATAAAAAAAAAAATTTCAGATCTAAAAATCAATTTTAGGGGTTACTATCAAGTTTTTAAATTTTGAAAACTCAAGAAATTTTCCAAAATTTTAATAAACTTCACATCAAACCAGTAAACACACAAGTAATGTCTTAAAAGAATAAATGACAAACTGCAGTTCCTTTTTAGCTTTATAGGTTTGTTTAATGTGTAACAAATCAAAAGTCTTTTAGATTATAATGAAATATTTAACAAATAAAGTTAATTAATTCCATTTTTTTTTAAATTGAGAAACCTTCAGCCTTAATAGCAACCCCTAATACATGACTTAAAAAAATCTGAAAAATTACCATAATTCTTTATTATAAAGTAGATAAAAATGACAGTAGATTCTATAATTATTTTCAAAACAATTTAGATTTTATTTTTTTGTTTACTGGATTATCATTCATTAAGAAATTGTATGAGTCTTTCTTTTAAAAACTTTTCTTTTTAAATAAAGTTTGAAACAACACATTTTATCTTTATTTTATTAAATATAGGGGGAAAAAACCTACAGAAATTAGATTGCACATATATTTATTTAAACTATTTACATTATATTTAAAGCAAAATAACATACATACTATATATATTTAAAAATAAATAGAGTCATTATATTTTAAGCAGAATAACATATATAATATATTAAAAAATAAATTTAGCAATAAAGTTCATTCTGATATCAATGTAATTTGATAATAAAGTTTTAATACTACTTAATATAAAAAAAGTGTAAAATATTTGACATCATAAATAATGTTAAACATATTATAATGTTTATTTAATATAAATCTTCTTAACAATATGTAATATGCTGCTTTATAAAATATAATTAATATGAAGAAAACCTTGTAAAACCGTAAAAATGATTTTGCATAAATATCCAAAATTACTTTATTGACTTAAAATTAAGGGTGAAACTTGGAATTTCTTCTGGTTTAAAAATTATAAAAGTAGAATTTAATAAACTCCAAAACACTAGATACTTAAATAATAAATTAATATATTAAATCGTCTAAAGTAACATGCTTTAAATGATAATTATCATGCAAATTTTAATTTTCAATGTTTTGTCAAACAGGACAGTATTTTAAAAATAAGTGCCATATATGTATAAACACAGTTGATTGAAAATAGAAGTACAACGTTTGCTTAATTGAAAGTAAGACTAACTTTTAAATCCAGAGAATTAATATATTTTATTAATAGATGTATTGTATGTGAAATTATATATGAAAACAGTACGAATGATGGTGTTTTTTATGCGGGAGAGGAAGCTATTACAGAAATTTATATTGTAGGAACACTAATTAAATGGAAATGTGCCGTATTTACGCAAAAGATCAATTTCAATTACTCCCTCCTCCCTTACCTTAAAGTTATCAATAATACAAAAAATTTGAGAATCTTAAAAAAAAAAAATAAAAGGAGGTGGGAGAGAAACAGGAAGACGAAAAAAAAAAAAATTTAACAGCTGCTTGAGAACAATCAATTTCTGTATCTTTTTCATATTGCAAAAGTTACAATTTATTAAATTTTAAAAAAAAGCAAAATGTAATGAAATTCAATTTTTTTTTTTTATTATAGTAGAAAATTCTATAGTTTTTAAAGTTTATTTGGTGACACATTCATGTCTTATGAACTCGGGAAACCACCTTTTTAGAAATTAAATCTAATATTTTCATCTACAAAAATGCAGATTATATTTAAAAGGCTTAGTCTAATTATCCCTCAAATTGTTTTTTCCATTTATTTCTAAAACTAAATCTAACCCCTTGTCAAAATCAGTCAATTTTTTTACTCTGCCACAGTTAATGAATCAGTTATGAAAAAATTTCACATTAATATATTTTATCTAACACCAAACAAATTGCATAAAAATTTTCAGTCACTTGCACTGTCATATTTAAGTAAATAAAAAAAGTGTCCAATTTACACACCAAACAAAAATTTAACCAAAGCATTTCTATAAAAGTTCACAGAGCCTTATATCTAATTAAAAAATATATTTGAGATTTTTTTACAAATAGCATGCTTCATAAAAATAAAAAGTTATAGAAACATGATCACAACTATACTATTACACAATTGTCCATAAATTGATATTTCATTTGAAACAGAATACTGTTTATTTAAAAAGCAAATCATGAGAAATTTTTAAGCATCTTACCTATAACAACAAACAAAATGTGCATATGCCACAGCTATCCAGTTATGATGCCCTTTTACAATACGTACTCGAAGAGGGTCTGTCCAACTGTAAGCACCTAAAAAAATTCATAATGGCATCTCTTGCATCATTATTGAACATTATGATACATGGGAAGAAAAACACAAAATTGCCATAGCCAGAAAAATTTTATGATTCATTAGTTCCTTATTTACAGTGAAAAGGAAGACATGATGAGAGAAGAAGATAAGTATTTAGAAGAAATATTTCTTTTAAATTTATCTAAACAGTAAGCACAAATAAATCAAATATTATGGAGAATACTTCAAGACTGAAAAACAAACTAAACATTTAAAAAAAAAAAAAAAAATCCATGGATGGTATAAATATTTTGTAATTTAATGATGAGTGCTTGTTTTAAATCTATTTTGTTTATATAAACAGAATAGTTAAAAGTAATCTTTACCTCATTTTAATATTTTCTTAAATGGTCATAGTGAACAGTAGTCATTAGAAAATTCATGTCAAAGGACAATATTTCAGCATATTGAATAAAATAAAAATATTTTTTAAAAAATAGGTTTAAAATTAAAAATTAATTGAGTTAAAATTTAGAAACTATTAACAATCAAACTCAGTATTGTAACTAACGCTAAATAAAAAAAAATCTATAAATTACTTAAATTTCAAACAGACACAAAAAACCATTTCTTTAGAAATTTACTCACCATGAGTATTAAAAAAAGAACCTAAATCAATTTTAAAAGTTTTGTTTAAGTCAGCAGAAGAGTTTCTTGAATGACGCATATCTAAAGATGATGCTCTAGAATGTCTGCGTCCTATATTTCTTATATCTGATGAACTACGTGACAGTGGGGAAGATGTAGGCCAGACATCAGACGTTCTTGATAAAGATACAGAAGCTGTCCTTTGGTGTTGATGATCGGTCATAATTCGAAAAACTAACCCAGGTCTTGTATCAGAATTAGCAGAATTACTTCCACTAGCAGAAGATAAGTTAGGATTTTCAGTTCGAGATGTAGAATTTTCTTTTTTATCGACATTCTTGATTATAGGGTGATCATTAGGTGGAACAGCTAGAAAATACAGGATTAATTGTAAAATTATAAAAACTCCATTGAAAAAAATTTCTATGTGTATAAAAACTATTAATAAATGGTTCAATTTTAATTACCTGCAGGAGGTAAATATCCATGAAATAAAACATCACCGCAAGAAGAGTGATTCAGATCTTCACACAAGATTAGTCTTTTAACTAAAAAGACAAAAAAAAAAAAAAAAAAGGGAGGGGGGGTAACGTTATTCAATATAAAAAATAATATAAGTTAGTTTTCATAAATTTTTAAAACATTTATTGAATAATAGAAACTATGCATATTATTTGATATGCTTAGAAGTGTACATAACAATTATTATTAAAATGTTAATTTAAAAATCAAAATATTTTTAAATAAATAATTACAGTTAAATGATGTATACAAAATAATTTTATAAGAAATAACTTAAGTTCTATGCTGCAAAACTAGATTTTAACACACCAATTAAAAAATCTTTTGAATAAATCACATAAAAGGGGTTCGAAAATAGCCATAAAGAAATAAAAAAAAATTATTATTCTTCACTAAAATAAATATCGAATTAAATAAATGAAATAGACCAGTTATTCAATTTCAGGAAAATTATTAGGTATTCAACATATTAAAAAAAAAGCAGAAGCATTATAATTAATTCACTGTTTTCCTTAATCAGAAAATGGGTATTCAATTATATTTCATTTTTTTAAATTTATTTTTATTTATTTATACAGTTATCTTCCCAAGAATAGGTTCCAGAAGTGATGAAGAGTTTTTTTTTATTAGAGAAAGAGGACATTTAATAGCCAGTTTCATGAATTAAAACAGTTATCATTTATTTAGATATAAAAAGTTTTCTGTGACAAAAAAAAAAAAAAAATTCATATATAAATTCTTAGAATTTACAAGAAATCCCATAAAAATTTTTTAATTAGCTCTAAAAATAGAATTGGTTATTCAATTTCAGGAAAATTTTTAAAAAGCATTTTAATCATAACAAGGACATGAAAAAACAGAAGTATTATTATTAGCCATTGCATTTCTTAGTTTAATGAAAATCTGTGGGACAGAAATATTCTTTCTTAAGACTTGAGTTGAGGTACCATAAACTGATTGAATTTTATTTTAACTATTCAACAATAATAATCATTTTCACCTGTGCATTTCCTTTTTAGCCTATCTTTCCCTTTTTTTTGCTTGTTTTCTGAGATTAAATATTTTTTATTATAAAAGAATAATAACAACTTGTTATATAAGATACAGGAATTTTTTAGGTTCTCGAAAACTGTTATTGTTAAAAGAACCTCAACTTATTGCGTAAAGGAGTAATATATATCAATTTGATTGATTTTTTTTTATATACTTATATTATTATATTTTTACAAAAGAAATACATTTAAAATATACTTATTTGATAACAGATATTATGAGAAAAAAAGGAAATAAAAATTAATAAAATATGATTTCAAAAAATAAATATATTGCATAAAAAATAAATTATTTTAATTTAGAAAAAAATCGACAAGCAAATCTTACCAAGGGGTGAAATGCCATAAAATTCAGCTTCATGCCTCAGAGTGCTTATATCAACATTACTAGAAAAAAATTTTCATTCATCCATTAGATATATATAAAACAAAATTATTCAGAATTAAAATAATTTTTAAATAAAAAAATTTTAGTAATTTAATTGTATGAACTTAATATATTTTTTTAAGGATTAAAATAGCCTTAATTTCACAATAAACGTAAATTTATAATTTGACAAGTTATTATTTCTACTAGATTTTCCTAACACTGCTTTTTTTTTTACCCAGTATTTCTTTAAAAACTCATCATCATACTTTATATTATTGCAACATAAAAGCATTCATAATGAAATATTGATAACATTTTTCAAAAATTATTACATTTTTGTTTTTAAAAAATAAAGACAATTTTAATGAAATAAAATTTTGATTATCTGTACTAGATTTCCAGAAAAAATTAATCGATTTTTATCATTCACTCTGTGGCTTAATAAACACTTATTCCTCAATCATAATTACAAATTACTTTGAAAAACAATTCATAGATCATCAGGTTAGTAACAAATTTAAGACATTCAGCACAATTTATTGTCTTGGATATCAACTGAAGATATTTTGGTGAATGTAATAATTTTAGCTCTTATGATGGGAAAATCGCTTTTAAAATTATGACTTAAAATAATTCATCAAAAAATTATATATAAGATAAAATTCTTACCTCAAGTCAACATCTTTAGTTCTCATAAAATTTAGAATAATGTTGAACAACTTGGGATCCCTGTCTATAAATATCTGTAATAAAGAATGCAAAAAAAACTAAAAAAATTTAATCTTCGCAGTAGCAATGTATGATTTTCTATATTACTGTAAAATATAATGGTTTCTAAATTGTTTTCAAATGTTATATCTCTAAAATTAACAGATATAATGTACTGCTCTCTGTGAGTAATAAAGTGAATTTACATATGTACTGTAATTTCTAGTCTATAATCTGCAGATTGTTTGGTAAAAAGACTTCAAAATTTTGGAGTGTGGATTATAGAAGGCTGTTTACATTTGGGGGAGGAATTCATCAATTCTATAAACCCCTAAAAATGCCTTTTGCCCCTGACAAAGCTTTGAGAAACAAAAAATAAATAATCTTCTAAAAACAAAGAAAAAAACTGTAACAGTTTTGGATGATGGAAGAAAGCATATATATACACACACACAAATAAACATTTATAAAATTAAATAAAATGTGATGTGATTCACTTGGTAATAGATGAAAAAGCTGAATGAAATTATAGATATTAAAAATGCTTTACAAAGTTTCAAATTAGTAATAAATTGTGATATTAATAAATTTTTTTATCTGTCTAACAAATATGATGATAATAAACCTTCGAAAAAATATCTCATTTGCTTTTCACCATAGTATTTTTTTTCCGGTTTCCACTCTCTTAAAATTTATATTAACTTTTTTATACAATTATGGCATAAAAACTGAATTCCATTGGTATATGATACATTAAACTACTGCAGTGAATCCACCAAGGATTATACAAAATTTTTTTTTTTCAGGTCGAAAATTATATCTGCAGGTTATATGACATTATGAATTATGGGTAGAAAATTATGGTATTTACGTTTAAATATTTAAAGTGTAAAGATTAAGAATACTTCAAAGAACCAGATATTTAAGTTTTAGTGATTTTTTTTTTACTTCATAAATAAATAATGTTACTTTATTTCTAGCCAGTTTCATAGTTAAAATATTTTTATACTTACAGCACCAGTTTCATCTTTCAATGTTGATATTCGTCCACTCAACATACTAAAAAAAAAAAATCATGCTTACAATATAACTAGTGTATGTCAAAAGTAAAAATAAACAGTTTCCTTCAGTTGAATTCCACTGTATAAACAGATATTAAAGATTGATAACTTAACAAAGTTAAACTCAAAAATAAAAATAGTACACTTCTCTTTTAACCATAAAAAGAAGAAAAAATATTTTCTATAGATTTTTAATGGACTGAGAAAATTTTAAATTATTTTTATATAACAGATGTCTAAAGGATTGCAGAACATTACTGAAAACTTAAGTACAGAATTGGTCATTTAAGACAGCAAATTTCGCAGAGCAAGAACAGAAATGATTACTCATGTGGAATGTATGATTCTTCTTATATACTCATTTAGGTGGATTCCCCCTCAGTACTAAAATTTCAAGATGTAAAACACCAATCAGTTAGAAGCCTATTATCTTCCCCCATTACTTACTTGCTTGCTTTCAAAACTTGAATTACATCTAAAGTTGGATTCCCACAGATAACTGAAGACTGTAGTTAAAAACGGAAATAGCCAGTTTGGTCACTTATGTGGTTTACACCAAATATAAAATTTTACGATTGCTACAAAACAAAGCTAGACTTCAATCAGTTGAAGAGTCATTTTTATATTCTGCAGAAGCCTGGCACTGAGAAGTTAAATATAATTCACGTTGAAAGCGATAAAGGAATGTGAGCAGTGATTTCAGAATAGACCTGATTGACTGGAAATTTACATTGTGAGATTTTAATACCCTGTGAATCCCACTTTAACTTCTGAATACCAGAACAATGAAATGATGACTTCAATTACGAAAGCACCTGAATTTGTTTTGTGGAGTTGGAAATTTAGCCTTCGACACAAACCACATAGGCAAAAAAACTAGTTCTTTACATCTTGGAGTCTTCAGTTCTTGGTGAGTAAAAAGCTTTTCTCGTAAAGAAACGTCCAGATATGCGCGCATAAACAGCGAGCGGCTTTAGTGAAAAGTAAAAGATGTTTACGTTAACTTTAATTTTTAACTTATAAAAGATAGCCAGAAAATACCAAAACGCTATCTAAACATGTTATGAAATGGCTATCATTATATTATTTCATTGTAGAACAGTATTTAATATGTTTCTTTAAAATATTTGAAGATTATACCAATATTGTGATAGTATTTAATTGAAATCGATTATAAATAATATCTTTTAGTTGATATTAATGTTTTGTTGTTCCAATAAACGGATAAATGTTTCAGTGAGTTGTATATTTCATAACATACTCGAGTTTTCAATATAAGCACGCACATGCATAAGGTGAATTTGACACCAAATTTCGAAAGATCTACCCGAAAAAGGAATACCGTATAATTCGAATATAAGCCGAGAGTGCGTTTTTCCTTCAAAAATTTAACAAAGTTCAAAACCCGTATATAAGCCAAAATGAAAATAATAATAATTTCTGCAATGTTCATTATTTAAGGTATTCTATTATTATTTCTAGTGTACGTTTAGGGACTTTTCCCTTTCCTGGGCAGAATTTTCATTTTGGCGACGACGCAATATAAACAATTTCGAAAATAAAAAAAAACTCATTTGCATAAAACAAATAATTCATTCTATTTAATTTTTTTCATGAACTTGGGAAATATAAACTATGGAAATAAAAAAACGTACTTTAAATGATATGTTTTGATTTATCATTTAGGCCTGGCTAATGAAAAAGTACCTACGTTTTTGCGTGATTAGCGGATCAGTATATAAGCCGACTTCCGTAGATTAGCTTTAGAAAAAGTTCTTAAAGTTTTCGGATTATACATGGAAATATACGGTATTAAGTTTATCCATCTGTAGAACGATCTTATTTTAAAATATTTTCATTTTTTTTATCTGAATCATTATCCGATGAATTTTTTCAGTACATCGATGAGCTTCATGTACTATTTAGGTATAACCAAAATCCAGAGATAGGAGAAGAAGAGAATCAGAATCATTGTCTTCCGGGAGAATTTTTTAGAAATAACTACCTCGCATTTGTGTATGGGGAAAAAACTCCGACAGGACAGCACGACTATTGCTGAGGGACGTTTATACATTTTGCGCATAATCAACATCGAGTCTCTTCGTTTTTGAAAGCTGTGACTTGAGCTTTCTTGTTTCTCTAACTGGTAGAATTTTCAGGCAAATGCGATACACTGGAAGTTTTTTTTTTTTCCCTCGGTTACCACCAACTTTTCTTACAGCTGTACCCCTGTGGTTTGGGAGGTTTTCCAAGTTCGTGAAACGACACTTTAGTTGATACGAAACTCTTCAGTTACGGATATCACATTACGGCTCTCCTCAAGCTTGCTGATCATTCCAACATGTGTAAAGTCGTCCAGACAGTTTCTCCTAGCCATATTGCATCTGAGAACTCACTTGAATTTTGAAGACGTGTATCTATAGACAACCTTTCTTCCTTTTTATTGTAGTCCTGCACTTCGCGCGCTGACTCTGCGCGTTTAGCATACCTTCATGTGACGTCTTTTTCTTGATATTTGCATACGAATAATGAATTGTGCGTTGATTTTACTAATCGTTACAAACTGTTTTCTATAATTGCTTTCTGCTCGAAAATGATATAGTTGCTTAAACTTTACACACTTGTTTCCTACCAAAAAGATATAAAAAAGGAATTTATAGACTTCAGTGAATGAGTTCAAATAAAAACTGGTGCCTAATTAACAAAAGCAGTAATTATTGATGTAATTTAAAATATTTATGAGTATGTTTAATTACAGCAAACCTATAACACCTTGGGTCAACATTATAGACAGCAATCATCAAAAGCATAAAGGATAAAAAAATAATAATAATCAGGTAGACTATAAGTGGAGAAAGAAACAAGAGAATTTTTAAATCATGTGGTTTCCTTTTTTGCTTCATGCATCTGCGGAAATAATTAAAGATAATTATTAATTTATTACAAAAAGGTTCCAGCAGACCACAAATATTACTGCTTTTTCAGTAAGGCGATTTGCACAGAGTTGTATATGCTAAATTTCTATGGCAGTGAAGTGCAATTGCATATAACCCACGAATCATTCTAAAGAATACAAACTACAAAAAGCGAGTAAAGTGGAGAATCATCTTATTCACATTATTCCAATACAGCAGTCATTGTTGAGAATGTCAACGGCCTGGCGTTTAGGATCTGCTATAATGCAACGCACCAACGATCAAGCTTTTAGACGAAACGATACGATTTGCAGCGTATTTTGTGGAAATAGCTTGGATCAGAAGTTCATGAGTTCCACATTTTGGACCACTATTCCAATGTTCCAGTATAATGGAAAATAGCTATATCCGCTTCAGCATGATAAAATACTATTTTATGCTGCATGATTGATTAAGCAATGGCTTAATGATTTAGATGAGAAAAACATCCCCTGGTATGCTAAGAATACTAGCCTTAATTCACAATGAGCTTTTTGGGGTGAACTATAATACCATTTTGGATCTTTGCCAAAACAACTAACTTCTTTACCGCAATTAATTTCCGTGTTAAAGGAATAGTAGCAAAAAATAATGACATAATATTATCAAAACTGATTGCTTTGAAAAGTGAAATCGTAGTAAAAGGTGTCTCTACATTGTTATTATTTTTAATTTAAAAAAAAAAATGCCTCCGAACACAAGTGCCAAGTGACATTTTTTTAACATAAAGTATTTCATTCCTGACTTGATTCCTTGTTTAAAACTCAATACTACACAATTAGAACCATTTAAAATAATGGAATAAAATAAGCTTTTGCAAAAGTTCCTTGGTGTAATTTGAATATATGCATAAATATTCTGTGGGTTTTCTAAGCATACAAAACAAATATGACGATTTTATTTTAAGAAAACCTTTAATAAGCCATCTTTTTCCATACAGATGATACACTGAAATGGAATTTTTTTCTGTTAATTGTCAACAGGCCGATAGATAGATAGTCACATGCTTGCTGAAAAATCTTCTATAATAAGATAAAAAAGGAATATACTGTACTCCAAATAATAGAGAAATATTTCCAAGACATTTACGACTTCAGTAAGCAGATAACTTCAAAAAAAAAAAAAAAAAATTGAAAATTAGTGCTTTATAAGTTACTTAATAGTTTTTAAAAATATCTTACCTAGTAAAAAATGAATCAGGTACCCATGTTAACGTCTGCCGCGAAGTTGCTAACCTAAATAGAAATTTAAAGAAATAATTTTTTTTTTAAAGTTTTTCAAAAATAAAAATCATTTAATTATACATTTCTGAAAAAGTAATTTTTCTCAACTATTAGAGTAGAAAAATCAAAAAACGTAAAAATATTTTTTACTAGTTAAAACAAAAACAAAAAAGTTAACTGCGTCTATTATACATCTGTATATAAGATTAGGTGGACGAATTTTTCTTCATAGCTTGAGTCTATAATTTTTATGCTTTGATTCTCTAATAAGATAAATATGAAATGGCAAAGAAGAAAAAAAAAAAATGCAATACTTTTTAATCTTAATATTATTTTATAAATAGTAAAAATGTGAGAAATTTAAAGAGAATATTAATAAATATTAACAATGTTTTTAAAAGAAAAAAATTAAGTTAATAAAACTTGATCTTAAAGGATAAAAAGAATAGAAAAATGAGAATGATACATACAGAGAATATCCATATAAATAATGAATATGTAAGAAATTCAAAAAAGCATTAGACTTATTTTAATGATAAGATTAATTGCACAGCAGGTACAATTTATTATCAGTTAAAAAACAACAACTTTAAAATAAAGAATACAGACAACTTGAATACCTCACACATAAAAATGAAAGGTCTCCCCCACCACGAAATAGTCTAATTTAAAAATGCATGGACAGATAATAGCATATTTCCAAAATAAAAATTAAGCATTTTTTTAGACAAAGATAAGATGCTTGTTCCAAGTTGGTTTGAACTAAATTTAGCTTCTTATGAAATAAATATACCTGGTCTTCCTCAGTTATTTCTAAATAATACAACATTTCTACAGATAGATATTGATGGGTAATTTGGTTGTCTTTAAAAAATATTATAGTTGAGATATACAGTAATATAAATGTGCAAATTACATGATGTACCCAACAGATGACTAATTCAGTTAGATTTGCTAGATCATAAAGCAATTATAATTTTTATTTTTACTTATATTCTTAATTAAGAACATTACAGATTAAAGATTATAAAAATAATAGATAACACACTTAGTATATCAACTAAAAATTTCATTAGAAATGTTTAGAATGGAATTGGTAAAAATTTGATGAGATTTACACAAATTAAATTATAAATATAAAACTGAATGAAAAATCAGTAAACTAAAAAATTTTAATTTTTTAATTTAAATTTAATAACTATAAAAATTTTTTTTGTCTTAACAGATGGGGTTGATGCGGGATTTGGCCAAAGATTTTTCGTTAAATATTATACTTTTTATAAAAGCATTTTTATTACATTTTATCATATTAGTTAAATTAAAATTGAATTAGAGTACTTAATTACTGTGATGTTGCTTTTCAAAATACAGATTTTCGGTTTACTGAAAACTGCTGTATGGCTCTCATTGACCTAATGCATGTACAGCCTTGTTAAATAACACTATTATTGCTAAGTATTTAAATAAAAAAAATTATTTTAAACAAATAAAGATTAATATCCAAGAACAATTCCTCAGTCATAAATTATTGACCCATTTATTTTCATAATATAAATGGTCATAAGAGTTCCTTTTTATAAAAATAAAAGGTATATAGTTTGATTTCATTCTAACGATAATAATGAATTTTAATTATCATCTTGACCGCCTAAAATAGGAAGAGATGTTTTAATCCTCTAATGGTGGTAATAGTAATGGAACCTTACAGTAGAAAGCTTTGTCTATCATCTGGTTAACTGAATTTATGAAATTAAATTAAAAAATAGTGCATAAAAACACTCACTGTATTGAACTAGGATGACATACAAAAGCTTATCACTGATCATATCATTATAATGTAGAAATATTTCAGAAATTGAATGTGATCTAAATATTGCAAATTACGAAGGAAAGTGATACAGAAATTTACCAACATATAAAAAAAATGAATTAAACAACTTTTTATGATTTGTTTTAATAATTTTTGTAACATAACAGTAAATTTACCTAATAAATTTAGGACACCATGTATTATTTGTTGATGACAGATAGATAAATTTGTATTAAATATAAACATAAAGTAATTCAATCGAAGTATCTTATACAAGCAACATATAAATACATTCATCAACAAAAACATTAAAACCACCAGTCTGTTATGCAAATGAAGTTTTCAAAAAAATGGTATACATGGGTTTTGAGATGATAAATAAATGTTTAGGATCATGAGCTGCTAAACAGTACTTAAAGTCATTGTCATACCTTTAAAAAGGTAAAATTTATAGTACTTTAACAAAGGACAGACCCTAGAGTTCCAGAATGTTAATGTTAGTTAAGATCATTTTGGAAACTGTATGTCTTTTCAGCTGTTCACAATATGTATCATTCAGCAGTGTCACAGATGGTTCCAAAAAGAGGAAACATCCTTTTCAAGACAAAACATGAGCGATTAAAAAGGGATAAAAGCTTTACTAACTTGTTTGTGAGAATATGGTAGCTTTAATAGTACTACTAGTCAATTTAACTGTAGTGATGAATGAAATGTGTTTGAACATGCAGTTAATCATATACTGCTTTCTATGAAGCTGTAGAGTCTTAGTCTATATTTGTGTCTATACTAATTGCAATTATCAACATGTAAATTTCATTAATGAACAATGGAAAAAAGGTCACTTGAACAAACAAATATTTTGCTTTGTATTACTTAAATAAGCAATTGCCAGTGCAATAATGTCCAATGGAGAGTTTGGTAAAGTACAAATATCAACATCAGGACTAATAAATTTTTTTTAAAAATTAGTCAATTTCAGTCTTCAAAAGGAATTTTAAAATGAGCAACTTATGATTTCTAGACAATCTGTGTGCTGCTTCAAAATTCTTTCACACTCCAAATGAAAACTTTTAATCATTAGACTGACTGCTTTAATATTTTGCTAATATTGATGAATACATAATCTAGTATAGTTACACCCTTACAGTATTTATTTTTGTTATTTCTGTTTCCAGTTTTCTTAAATTGTCATCTAAAACATGTTCAAAACATTGCTTTGGAATTTAGAATTTGGTAATTTAAATTTTTAATATGGTAAGATATTCTCATACTTAATATTATGGTGAAAAATACATCAAAGGAAAATTCTATTTCAAAGAAACAACTATATTTAGGAATACCATCATCAGTTTTCAAATTTAGCTACTATTGCTTACTGAGTATCCACATGCTCTTGTATGATGCCATAAAAAAAAAAAAAGAAATTTTTAAGTTTGCTTTAAAAAGAGAGTTAATTTAAAAAAATACTTCGATATACAAAAAAAAAAACTAAAAAAAATTTTCACCTGTAAAAGCAAATGAAGATTCATAATAATTGAAGAATTGTAGCCACATTAAAATCATAAATTCAAGTTTTCAAATCATTTTTTTTTTTCCCCCCTTCTTACTACAAAAACTGTATTTTGAAGTATGAAATTATCTTTAAAGGGAATATAAAAGGCTCTTGGATTGGCTAAATGCAAAATAGCCAGGACTTCAAGTATAATGTTTAAAATTTTCTCTTACTAACTACTAATTTAAATAAAATGAGAAAAATAAATAAATAATCAAATACGAAACTCAAAGAAGTAATGTATTTAAAAAAAGGTTAATAAAAATCCATTTCATAAATTCATAAAAAATATTAAAATTTCATTGATAAGCTAGATATAATTAAAAACTCATTAGTTGTAATTAATCACCTCCCCTATTAACAATTAAATCTATTAATTTTGAAATGAATTTATCCATAATTATGATAAGAAATTCCAAAAATTCTGTAGCTTCCTGAAAATATCCATGGATAAAATGAAATATCCATGATTTAAAATCCACCTATACGGCAGTCGACTAATCTAAGGTTCTCCTCATTAAAAAAAAAAAAACATTTCTCTTTACGCTTCTAACAAAAAAAAAAAGTCTGAACTATTAGTAGACATTTTGTTTAACATAAAAAAAAAATCGACAAAATTATTTTAGGTTAAGTGTTATAATACTATATACATTTAAATTTTTCTTTTTTTTTTTTTTAATTATTGTAACAGGAAAGTTAGATCAAAGCTCCTGGTCAACATTTTTATTAAACAGATCACAAATCACATTTTTATTAACAGATTTTTATTTTGAGTTAAGATAATAAATATCAAGATTATGAAAGGATATTGAACTTCACTCTTACAATCTTAACATAAAATACTAAACATATCAAATGTTTGTTTAAATGTGTTTCCACAAAAATAATCGACAAAACTTTATTGAAATACCAACCATCACAATTGGATTAAAAACATCCAAGAGGTAAGAATAAATTCTCAAATTAAAACTAACCAGATGCTACATATATGTTTAGAATGAACATCGGATTTTACTTAAATTTGCTGCTTTCATTTCACATAGTAATTCACAACACATCATAAAAATAAATAAATAAAAAATAATAATTTCTAAACAATTAAAACACAGGCAATTGTTTTAAATGATTATTTAACAATATAAAAACAGTACATTTAATTTATTAAATGTTAATATATTTTTATATTTAGACAGTAAAACTAAATTATATTACAAAAATTATAACTTTGAAAAATATTTTGAAACATTTTAAACATAAACATAAGAAATTTTAATACATAAAAAAACACAAAGACTGCTATGATAGGCTTATATTTTTCTTATACACATTTTTTTGGGGTTTTTTTCTTTCATATTGTTAACCTTATTTAAATTAATAAATTGCTCCTTCAAAAGTTGTAATAAATTTATAAATAATATAATTTTGGATAGTATAATTCTAATTCCTTAATAAGACAATAAATAATCAATCCCACATGAATTTTTAAAAATTTATGTCACAAACATAAATTTAAACTCTTTGAATTCAATAATTATTCAAATCCGTGCATGAGATAAACACGTTTATATTAACATAAACACATATTCATTTTTTCTTCGATGAATTTTTGTAGTAAAACAAAAATAAAATGCATTGATTAATTAATTTAGGATTTTAAATTGATAATTCATTGTAAACTGATCGATAAACAATGCATTTTAAATTTTACATAATTACCTGGTCCCTCCTACATTTAATCGTATAATATCTCCAGGCAACATGTAATGGCACATCTTTACAAAATAAATATTTATTTATTAAAACATATCACAAGTAATTTCTCAAATTTAGAAAAATGCTAGATAGCATTGATAGATTTGTGTTAGCACGCGACGTTGACAGTTTACATGCTCCCATCCAAACGTAAACGAAACATGGACATAGGGGAAAAAAATAAATAAAAAAACTTTCAAAGAGGGAAGGCAGAAAAGACGACACAATGAATGAAGACGGCTATAAGTGGGGCAAAAATTGAATTAAAATTAATTAATTAAAAAATAAAATTGAAAATGATGGATTTAAGCTATGTGCATTGTTTTGGCCTAATATTATTCTGGACATTTATGACACAGAACTATGAAAAATTACATAAGTTCCATATCAAAGAAAGACCCCTGGTCAGTTTGAGGTCGCTTTATTTCTTAGTATTAAAACATAACCATTTTTCGATACTTTTCTTCGTTATTCACTTTTCTTGTTGAAAACAATTATATTAGAAACTGCAATTACGTATTTTTTAATAAATAAATTACGAAGAAAAGTGAAATTGGAATAATTCCCTGAAAAATTATAACTTTAGAGCTTTAATATAATAAATTTTATATAATTTTACTTAACCATGCTTTAATATTTTTTAAAAGAATATAATATATTGTTAGAATCATTTGAGGCAAAGCAAACCTATTTAGACTGGATTAAATATCTCAGCGTTTTGAAATGAAATGAAAACGAAACTAACTACTAACTCTATTTTGAAATATTTGTTTGGAAATTTTCTCATTCTTTTTTTGTGCGATACAATATGATTGAAAGCAAGATATCAAATGTGTTTCAATAAAATTTGTTAAAGTTTAGTGATTGATGATTTGACTGTGATGATATAAAAATTAATCTTCGAATCTATTACGTAATGGTACAATTGAAACACAATATTTTATAATTATTGGTCAGACAGTTAAGTAATTAGAATTGGTCTTTCCCTTGTGTTTGAACCAGAATGGAAGGTATTATTTTGTCATCTTGGGATCACATAATGGGACCTCAAATTCAAAAATTTTGGGTAATAAATGATTTCGGAAATAGTGAACCTTCTCAAGTGTCATGTAATCTTCTACGCGAATTTAATATTACGAAGTGTAATAAGGATGAATGTAATATTGAAGCAAATTTGCCTGATATCGAAACATACTCCATCATGTGTGGACAGTTGTTGTTAGTGAAGTTGATTCTTGTAAACCTTATGATGAATGGGCTTCTAGATTATATATATCTGAATATAAAATAATTGCGGCTGTTGTGTTTCATGTAAATTCATGGTTGAACTGTACAAATGAAGCGGAAGACGCTAAAGATACGTGTTTATGCTTTGGAGTTATATTCAAAAATAAATGTCTTGATTTCGTTTTAAGTAATTATGTATTTATTGATCAGCATCTTAGAAAAACAGTTGACATCATGCAGAATTCTAAGGTATTTTTTTATGAACCTCGTTTTTCTAAATTATGTTATTTAATAATAATATTAAATTATGTTTTATTGTTTATTATATATTATTTGAACATTAGTTATTGTGTATTTGGCAATCATTATTGAAATTTGTACACAATCCATTATTTTTGTATTGATTTAACAATTAAAGCTGTATTCCTTGTATAACTAACTTCTATAAAAACTAACATCCTTATATACTACTTTTCCATTAGCAAGGCACCAAATTAAAATACTGTCAGTTCATCACCTATCATAGATGTTAAAAATGAAAATAAATGTAACAAAAATATCATGTAATAAATTAACCTATTGCATCTAAAAATAAAAATTAAAATGAAAAATAAAATAAGCAGGAAAATGAAACTTTGATATCACAATTCTTGTTTTTCGCAACATGATCGTGAGTGGCAGTGCCATTTCAGCATTACATTAGATTAAAACTTAATATCTTTGGGAGATTATTCCCTTTGTAAATAATTCCTTTATCTTTTTTTATGATACCTTCTTTATAATTTAGCAACTACTTAATAATTAAATCCATTGCTATTAATACACAAAAATTAATAAAGTATAATGCAAGGCAATAAAAAATTAAATTTAAAGAATGAGTCATGATGTTTGCTGCAATTCATGGTAAAAGGTTGAAATCATGGGTTTGCTTATATTTCACTCAATTAACGGAAAAGTTTTTAAATACACTTTTAAAGCTTGAAATAAAGTAATTCCATCTTTTAATGCAGTATGCAAAACAAAATATTAAATTCATATTATTTAATAATGGGTGAAAACTCTTGTTATGAGTTAAAATTTTAATTAGTTGTTTTTTTTTGAGAAAATTTTACTGTCTTAGATGTATATATGCATGTACAGGTAGTTATCAAAATAATGGAATCACTTGTGAATAAAAGTAACATTTAAGAATATGCTTTTTAAGCATTAAAATGTAATTTAGCTATGAGTTTTTTTATTTTTAATATAAAAGTACATATCATGGTAATATGAGGTAGTTTTAGTGAAGTTGTATAAATCTTGGATTGTCAGAAGGGTAAAATGTCAGACCTCAAAGACTTTCAAAGAGGCCGTATCGTAAGAGCTCAATTAGCCGAAGAAACTGTGACTGAAACATCCCAACTTTTAAACATTTCTAGAAGTACTGTGTCTAAAGTCATGACAGCATGGCAAGAGAAGATTGAGCAAAAACAAATTAGTGGATGGAAGGAGAAGCTGAGTAAAAGAGGCTGACAGATATTAAAGTGGATTGTAATGTCTAAAAAGAAATCAACTGCAGCCAAAGTGGCTACAGAGCTCAATCAGCATCTGATTCTCAGTGTCTATAATTATAATTAGTAGGCTCCTTCATAAACAGGACATTTACTGTAGAGTAGCAATTCCCAAGCCACTTGTTACATCTGTTAATGCCAAATATTGTACAAGGGGCCTCAACCACAAAGTCTGGTTGATTGATAACTGGAAGACAATTATATGGTCAGACAATTCATCTTTCCCACTTTTTCCCACAACAAGACAGGTGTACATTTGGAGCACACCTACACAAGCATATGATCATCATTGTCTCCTTTCTAACTTTCAAGCATGGAGTTGGATCTGTTATGGTTTAGGCAGCCATTGCTGTGGTTTTCTGCTGGCCCAATCATAACTCTAAATGGAAGGATCACTGGGAAGAAGTTTTAGCTGACCAAGTCCATCCTATGATGCAAATTTTGTTTCTTGCAGTAGATGGAATTTTTCCAGGATGATTATGCTTCTAGTCATACAGCGGAACCTGTCCAATCATGGTTTGATGAACACAAGGATGAAATGAAACATCTACCTTGGCCCACACACTCCCCAACCTCAATATCATAGAATAGTTTTGACCTATTTAGATCGATCAATCTGTAATCTATATCCTCCACTGGCATATCTCCCAGAACTTTCCCAATATCTCCATGTAAAATAGTCAATATTCCTCTAAACACTATTACTTATATGATTCGATTCCCAGGCAAATCCAAGCTGTATCACATGCCAAAGGATCTATGACATATTAGTAAAGGAATCCTTATATCTCTAGTATATTTCCATTATTTTTATAATCACATGTATATACATTATATATTTAAAAAAAAAAATCATAATAAATTCTTCAAATTCATTCCTAAACAATTTGATGCATACTTTTAATGTTAATATATATTTCTGTCTAAAGTAAAAATAAATTTACTTGCTAGTAAAATGAATGTGTTTGGTTATTTTTGTTTAATCAGGTAATTCTTAGCTGCATTGGTAGTCAAAAGCTGTATTTTTACAATTTTTAAGCTTATAATTTTTTACAATATGTGATTGTATTTTGGATAGTAATTATTGTTTTCCTTTAAGTAAAATCTTCTTATGCAATTTTTCTCAGATATTCGGATTTATAAATTATGTTAAGATCAGTGGATTAATAATCAGAATTCATTTATTTAAAGATTATAGTTGGATAACTGCTTAATTGAAGGCTTAACTTAAGATTTTTAATGTTTTTAATGAATTATTAATCAAACATTTTCTATTGTTAATTAATCAGTCACATGGTAACAAAAGTGGTAAATATTGAAGAATATATTTTCTTCACTTCTGTGATATTTTTATGATGATACTGATTGAATAATGTATTACATTATATTATAATCAATCAATGCCCAAGTGACTAGCGCTCGGTGCCACAGGTTGAGTCCTGCGATGCCATGGATGTTTGTAGTGGTTCGGAATCCCCTTTAAACCATAAGTCCTGTCCTATTATGGTTATAGAGCATTGGGCATAAGGCTGACAACCCTATCCCATAAAAACAAAACATCTCTCGTCTCAAAAATCTGCCAGTAGGCAGATGGCTTTGACCCACCATGGAGCTGTTGCACCAATAATGATAATAATAATAATCACTAACATATTAACATTTAAACAGTATTTAATTAAATATTTAAAATTTCAATCAAATTGATATATGATGCTATTGTGAGTATTGCAATTATTCTCATGATAAAAAATATTGTATGGAATTCAAATGAAGTAATATAAAACTTTTGGCTATCACTCTAAATAACTGCTAATGCAGGGACTTTTTCTTAAGTGATTATAAATCAAATAAGAAAATTCTTTTAATAAGAAAGAATTTTAATCACTTTGATTTGGTTTTATAATCATTTATTATGAAAACTTCACAATTATTATATTTAATTTTTTTATCACTTATATTTCGACTTTACAATCACTTATTATGAATACTTAATACAGAAAGTAGAGCCGTGGTGAGGGAAGGTAAAATAAATTTAGTTTCAAAAGCTGTCTCAAGATGTCTTACAAACAGGAAAGGCAACGGGGTAAGTGTTGCGAGATGAGCTCTTCAAGAACATTGCTTATGTGAAGGATACCTTATTAGAAACACATATTCTAAAAAGCAAACTAGCTAAAACATCTCCTATTCGTTAAGAAGTATTAAAATAAGGACAAAAGATATTGTGTTCACTAAGTATATTTAAAGAAAATTGATACAAAGAAGGTGTCAAAAATATGGAATAAAAAAATGAAGATTTCAATGTCAAGTGTAGGGTTGAAACAATAAAACATGGTAGTAGCTTGGTTATGATATAGGGCTGTATAGCAGAAGTTTTCATTGAACAAGTAATTTTTAAAATTTTGATTAATTTAATTTGATTTATTTCGATTTAATTTACTTTTCAATCATTTTAGAAGAAAAGAATTGAAAAGTTAGGCTTGACAAGAAACTGAATAAATACATTAAATATTGTGAAGAAGTGTCTATTATGTGGACAGCCAAGACTTTAGACCATCTATCACAGTTACCTACCTCTTACCACAGTATCTCAACCCTATTACCAATTTACTTGAATATGTCAATAAAATAGGTTGTCAAAGAGTCATTTCAAACAAAGAAAATTCAGGAGAATGTTACAAAATCTCACCTGGCATACGTAAAAGTCTGGTGGAATTAGTGCATAGAAAATTTAAGATGTTAAATTCTAAATGAAAGCAGACCAAATATTAATTTCGTATAATTTTTGTTATCTGTATTTTCTGTTTATTTTCCTTTGTTTCTTAAGAATTTATGTAATTTTGATTTAAATGAATTATTTCTTATTCTTATGTTTACATAGAATTAAACATTTAGTAAATTACTACTATTTTATGCATTATTACTTTATAAGTCAAAATAATATATGTATAATAAAACATTTAGTATGTGAAAATAAGAGTATACTTTTTTTTAACTCTAACATTATGTCTTTTTGCATATTCTTCCAATTTTATGAGAAATATCTTAAATTTTATTTATTTGAGTTATTAATTATATTTTTAAAAAAATTAACAACAAAGAAAACATTTTAACTCTTTTATTCTGATTTAATATTTGAATCATATCTAAGTAAGTTATAAAAAAACTATGCTAAAGTACAAGTACATATATCAACTAATTGTCAGAATTTGTTTATTATTTAACAAAATATTAGCAAATTTATATTTTGTTAAACATCAAGTTTTTTGGTCTGAAACAAATTGTAGAATCACTTGTACTGAAAAGTGTATTTGTATTTCAATTTTTCCCCTACTACAAAATTTGTTTTAGTTTTTTATATGAAATTTAAAATTGTTTTTAATTTATTCTAGTCATACAAATTTATAATACATTTGAATACTTTATATTTTTTAAATGTAAATGTATATTTTCGAACCTTTTTTTAGATTCCTTTTAATTCCAAGATGAAAGATGTTGAAATAAGTGTAACAAATATTTGTTTAGAAATAAATGCACTTGCTGAACAGAATGTATATTGTTCACAGGTAATAAAAAATCAGTATTTACTCTGTAAATATACTTTTTTAATACTTAGATATGAATGCACACCACATTTGTGCTTTACCAATAAAAGATTAATGTATGTGATTATGATACGAAGTGAGAATGTTTTATTCAAAATTTAATTAAAAGGTAAATTATGAATTTTTATACCATAAATAAATTCCCCATTTGGTAAGTGTATGGTAGTCAAAAATGTATATATTTTTTTTTCAATTCAAATTTGTTGTTCACATAAACCTTTTTTACATAATAGGTTGGACCTAAATATATGTTAATTGAGCTGCTGATTCTGCTATCAGTTTCTGGTAATAAATACAAAGATTTTTCATGAGACTGAAAGACTGTTTTCATTGAAACAAGAATAAAATTCTTTTTGAAGTTTTCAAAATTTAGTTGAATTGTTTGATTTTTTTCCAACTTTTAATGGGTTACATAATAATGAAATAGTAAATCAGGGATAATAAAGAATAAAAATTATTTTTGATATCATAATATACCTTAAAAAAATTCTTATAGAAAGTGGTTTAAATTTATTTCTTATGCATACTTTCTTTATAACAATTTTTAAGGGATTAAATGTTAATCCTCCAAAACTTTTTTTTGGAGTATATTATTTTTAACCATTTTTTTTTAAAAACTAGAATTAGTAACAAAAAAGTCTGAAGTAGTTTTTATAGTAAAAAACATCTTTTCCACAGATTAAAAAAAAAAAAAAAAAATTCTTAAACAGGACAGTCCTTCTAAAATTTTAATTTAAAATATTTACTATGAGAAATAATTTTACTGCAGCAAATTTTAATGATTCTCTTTTAATAAATTGTCGATAACCTTTAATTTTTATTGAAATATCTTATAATTTTTTAATTGCTTCCTGCATTTTGGAGACTGGTTAATTTAACCTTCATGTATAAAAGAGGCTAAGTTAATTTTTTTTTTTTTTTTTAATTTAATATCAATAACAGGTTAATTAATTTATTATTAACAGGTAATCTTTTTAATGTCATTAGCTAATTTTATGCTGTATACAAATATTTCTAAAATGATTCCTTAAATGCAATATTTTTACATATTTTTTTATTACTAATGTAGTTATTCTCCATTAGAATATATTTAATAACTCTTCTAGTTGTAGACTAAAAATTTCTATAAAAAATTAGGTTAAATGAGATCCAAAGTATTGTCTTTATATGCAAAAAGTTGATTAATTAATTTTAATGTTTTATTCTCAATTTACGATTTGTAATATTCATTAATTAAATAAAGTACATTTTTATTAAATTCCTTGTTTTTTTTATTTGTATTAATTTTTTTTTTTTTTAATTTGTGTAATTTATTGTTTTGCATAGAAAATGAAATACCCTATATTTCAAGGATATACAAATTCAGAATTGATATTAAAGGCTCTTGCATCTCATTTGCAAACTTCTGGATGTACTATTGTTATGGGTAGTTCAGAATTTTGTGTCAGTCAGGTACTATATTTATTATATATAAATGTTTAATATATTTATATATTATTTAGTTTTAGTGAATATAGTATCTTCAAAAAAATTTTAATGAGTCATAATTTTTCATTGTATGGTAAATATCTTAAAAAATCCGTTCTATAAAAAAAATTATCTTTAAAAATAAGTATTGGATTGTTCAAAAATTGATGTAAGTTTTATGTGTTGCTAAATCTTTTATAGTAAAAAGGGCCTGAATGGCTGAGTGGCCAGCGCTCTGGCGCTCGGTACCGCAGGTTTCGGGTTCGAGCCCCGGCGGTGCCATGGATGTTTGTAGTGGTTCGGAACCCACTTTAAACCGTAGGTCCCGGTCCTAATAGGATCATAGAGCGTTGCAGGGGCATTGTTACTCCGCGTCCGTGGCTTATCTTCAAGTTACACGCACCCCCTGGGTAATGCAAAGTGAGTACGTCTGTGCAGCGCTTGCCTTAAGGCATCAAGACCAAGCTGTCTAAGTGTTTGCCAGCTGCATTAGAAAGAAGAAAAAAATCTTTTATAGTAAACTATAACTAAAAAACTGTAATTTTATGAATATTTTAAGGCTTATATTATATTTATCTTACATCAACAGTTTATCATTTAAATTTCATTTTTTTGTTTATTCTTAAAACTTTAACAAGAATTTTGCTAATTACGTCTGTGAATGCAAGCATAGCCACAGTTTAGCATGAACTGTCAACATGGAAAATAAGTTGGTGCACTGATTAAAGTTAACAAATTCATAGTAAACATTGGTTTTAGAAATTCCAATGTTAAGAATTCAACTTTTAAGATGAAAAAAAAAAAGTTAAGGTAGGCGTTTTGCTATTTATGATATTTTTCATTCCCCAAAGTTGTCAGCTATGCAACAGTAACATCAAGTTATTAAAATAGAATTTATTATTAAGCAGGTAAGACTAAAATGTGAAATTCAAACCAGATGGTCATAATTATTAATGCTTAAACTGCAGAGTTACAATCCCAGTTATATGTGTACTTGATATACTCCTTTTTAAACAAAAACAAAAATAATAATTTCATGCAAACACTAGTAAGCCAAATAGTAGTACAATAATAATCCAATACTCCTATGAAGATGTTTAAGTCATTCTACAGATTAAGTTTTTGCGGGTTTTTATTATGTTTCCGGGTCGATTCACCCCCCCCGGATCTGCACAGAAGAGTTTTTATTATTTTTGAGGTTACCTGTGGTTATACTATTCCAGTTTCTACCTGGCTGTGAGTTGTCAAATGATTGATTCAGAATTATGTTTTCACTCAATCCATCATCATGGCTATCAGGAGACCTATTTACCTGTAGAAGATTCCCTCTGCTAGTGGAGTGCATACTCTTAGATGCTAGATGTATTTTTACTTGATGAATCAGGTCATAGAAACCAAGAATTTCTACAGCAGATAGCATCCTTTGGTGTTATGATGAGAAAAGATATAGGATTTTCAGTTAGAACAAGGACAAGGCTTCAGTTAGAACAAGGATGTTTTTCATGATTTTATTTAGACACAAAAATAAAAAAAATGTATTTATTGGGGGAGAGAAAAGAATCTCTCAGTGTTATAGTTTTTAAATTTTACAGGTAGAAGCACATATATAAATCACTTGTTTTTTTAATTATGGAAATTCTGACAAAGGCACAAAAGTCTGACTACTTGAAATGTCAAATAGTTGATTTTTTTTTTTAAATTACAATAATAGTAATAAAAATGATACACAAGATTTGATTTTCTTTTCCACTTCACATTTTAGTATTACATAATAATCATAATTTTTTATCAATTGCTTTATGTATTATAAAACATTCTACTTTACTGCCATAAACTTAAAGTTAAAATTTGGAGATTTGACTTGTGTTCTTTTACATTTTAGCTCAATTTTCCCATTAACTTGCAAATCTTTCTGCCAGACACTGTAGTCTGTTGAATAAGATTGTAAATTCATTTGAGATTTAAAAAAAAATAATGTTATTTAAAATTTGAATTTGAACTTATAGTTAGAATTACATAATATTTTGCACTATTTTAATTGAATAATATTTACAATATTATGTAACTGAATAATATAATTGCACTGAATTTAAAAACCACTTAAATATTTTTTTGTTATGGATAATTAATAATGTTGTTTCATTTGCCATGTAAAAAAATTTATGATTTTAGGAGTATAGTTGACCCTCATTAAATACTACCTTTTGTGACAAAATATAAGGGAAAGATTAGATGTTTTTTGCTTCTTTTGTGCAAAAACAAGATAAATGAGTTTTTAAAAGAAAGTTTTATAGTATTTACATCACAAATTAGAAGTTTAAAGTAAATATTTGTAGTGAATGTTGTAATTTTTTCCATTAGGTGTTGCAAGCCTTATCTTTATTTAACCATCAAAAGCAATCTTCACATGATATACCTCAAGTATCATCAAAAACTTACATTAAAGGAATATTTATAAGAGATTCTAATAAGGTAAGTTGATATTGTTTAAATTCATATGATAATTGTACAGTTATTTTTATTTCCTTTTAAATTTTTTTATACATTTTATATCTGCTATTGCCTCATGCCCTAGAGCAGAGATTTGTGAAGACCCAGGGTGATCTATATTTATTGTAATCTGACATATATTGACCATATTAAAATATCTGGGTTTTTTTATTAAAGTGAGGTGTGTATATATATATATATGTGTGTGTGTATTTCCCTCACCTTTTATGAGGTGAATATATTCTGCAAAAACTACGTTTAAAAATTGCACAAAACACAATTTAATATTGCTTGAAAAATTAGGACTATGTTCTGTAATTTTCGAAAACTACATAAAACTAAGGAAAAATGTGAAATTTTCAAAAGAATATGAGAAAAAAAAAATACAAAAACAAAATATTTTAATTTTTAATTTTATGGAATACAATATGTATGTGTAATTTATTTTAAAGTTTTACTATATATTTTAATCATTGCTAATTTGACAATATGCAGATTTTTTTGTGAACTGGTGTGAAATGAGATTCATCACTAGAGGAAATAAAAAAAACAACAGAATCAGGGATCAACTCTTCTGCTTCTTTCTGAGTTAGTAGTTTTCTGACGACAGCGTAATCAGTGATTCAACTTTGAGATGATGATTTTGCTAATTGCTTATGAATCTCACTCTTTCAATTGCAATTCTTGTTGTCTTGCTCCCTCATTTTCTGATGTTATATTCTTCATAAAGGCTTTTATCAAGATATTAATAAAAATATACAGAAACAGCAACAACATCATAAATGGGAAATTAATTTCTTTTTTACATAAAAAGAGACACTAGGCATATGTATATATAATATATTTCAAGAGAGAAAAAGATACATGAAATGGGCATAAAAAGCATTATAATGTAAAGGAAATAAAGAATTCTTTATGAAATGTTACTCTTATTATTCTTTCTTTATTGTTAGATTGCTTTTTTTATAGTATATCAAATGTTTTTGTTAATATTCATGTATCATATGATTTTTTTAAGTTAAGTGACTTAGAGTGAGACTGCCCTTCAGAAAACAATGGCTGGCAAATATCTGTGTATCTCTGCTCTAAAGACAGAGGAAAATGCATTTTAGTAAACAAATATCAAAATCAAATTTTTAAAACAATTTTATCTTTCATAGTTTATTATAAAAATACTCTTATGAATATTCCATTTCTTAAAAATAATTGGATTTATTGCAAAACTATATAATAAGTAGTTTTCTTTCCTTGATTCAAAGAAAGATATTCCTTTGATATTTTTAAAAAGTTATATATCAAAGGTTTAAAACTTTCTTTCTATAAAAAGTAAAATAAATTTTCAAGAACTATTTACTAAAATTGTTGGTTATTATATTTAGGATGCAATTAAAGGAAGTGCATTTTTCTTAGAAAAAGCATTTAAAGAATCATTTTCTTTATCAGTTGTTGATACTGATTTAAATAAAGTGTGGCAGACAATATCAGTTCAAGATTCTAATCATATGGTCAGGTAATTAAAACTTTTTTTTTATATTTTTATTTGGTAATTAAAATATTTTATTTTTTTTAAAAGATTAATTTTGATTTTTCATATTTACAGATTCACCCTTCTCTTGTAAATGAAAATGGTTTCTTGATTCCTCAATTTTTGAATGATGTAGGTTAATCTCAGGAAATTATTCTTCTCTTAAGTTTTGAAAAAAACATTTCGTTGAAAGCAGATGTAATGAAATTCAATTCATACTTAATAATAAAGTTCTTATTTTCAGAACTATTTTATTTGTTACATTCAATATCTTTTAAAGTTGGGAAGTTTATTAATTTAATTAATAATTTTTTTTTGCTATAGAAGTTATTCCTTTCATATAATTTTCCATATTCATCTCAATATTTGTAGTTGTTTTGCTGTTATCTGCTAAAAGATGCTTGTTTAAAATAAAAGTGTAACTTGTAACTAAAATGCTTAAATATAAAAGTTTTTGTTTAAATAAGTATTCGCTTAAAGTTATAAAAAATTATAAGCCATATTTCTAATTAAATAAATTTATAGTCCTAAGCCTGTAGCTCTTGCTTTTGCTAATTGTAAATGTTATACTATATTTAGCGCATGAATTATTTCTGAATAAGTTAGGAAGAATTTTGATGGCATTGAATTGTTATTTTACCAAATATTAATAGTTAAATTTCTGATAAATAAATGTAATTTTATCATTGCAAAAACGATGGATTTACAATCATAGTTTGATGATAAAAAATTTTGTCTATTATTGAAATTAATGGCATTTGTAGTGGCTACTGTAATAAAAAAGATACCTTAAGTTAGCATAGTTTTTTATTTTATTTTTATAATAATATGTAATAGACCAAGAAATATTTGAACTATTACAGGTAGTTAAAAAAATTGTGCTTTATTTCTAGGATTTAAGATAAATATTCTTACTTTCTTTGTATGGTTCCATTTAATACAGTAGTTTTAATTTAAGGTTCTTTAAAGTACTACTTATATAGTTTTAATTTCTTTTTCAGCTTGCATTTATTCAGCAGAATGAAGGTGATTGTAATCTCTTTATAGAAAATTTTAACACATTTTTAATGGCCAAAGCTGCATCTTTCATAAAAATTGTCGAAAACTTCAGGTAAATTTTATTTTATTTGGAAAGGTCAATGTTTGTATGTTTATTACAATATATTTAATAAGTAGTTATAGGAAGGTAATTAAGTTTATGAAAAATATTCTGGAAATTGATCATTATATGTAAGGAAAATAGAAGCAAAATTTTAGTTAAAACATTGTAAGAGAAGGTGAAGTAATGAGATATCAGTCAGATTAAATTTCCCTGCAGCTGCAGGATTTTAACTATATGTATATATTTTTGCAAAGGGTAAAATCCTTTTCTTAAATTTTTAGTCATTTTGTCAACTAGAAAAAGTTAAAGGTGAAAATAGTTAAAGTGTATTTCATATTATAATTAAAATTAAAATAAATATAAAACTGTACAGAAATAGATACGAATTGTGTTTCAATAAACTAAATGTCCAGAGGGAAATGTAAAAAAATCCAAATAATGTTTAGAAAGTCAAGTTACATGAATAAAATAAACGTGAGTTAAACCCCATTTTGAAGCCTCTTTAGAGGGTACAGTTCATGTCTCAATACTTAAAGCTGAGACACAACAGGTCTATATCAGCTGTTATCATGAAAAAAATATTGTTTATTGAAAACAAGAAATGGTTACATATAGCAGTATTATTCTCAATCCCAGTTATGCATATGAGAACAAAAATTAATTATAATTAAAGTGCTAAATATTATAGAAATTCCCTCAGTTAGTTGCCACATCACATGTAAATTTTTCATGTATATATGTAATGTACATTCTTAACTAGCTATCATTAGCTAATTTTAAGAACATTGAATTTTTTCATAGAATAAATAGATAATATGCTTAATTATCATTGGCTCGCTGAGCACTAGATTGATTGGTAGAAGGAGTTAATTGTCAAAGTATTGGTACTGGATCCATGTTGTCCATTGATGATGTTCATGTTATTCAATAATTTCATTGTGTTTTTTGTTTACCAATAATTTTTTTATGTTTTATAATACATTTAAATTATGTTTTATTTTGCATTCTTAACCAGATGTCATTAGTTAATTTTTAGAGCATTTAATTTTTTCATAGAATAACTCAATAATATGTTTATTATCAATTTTTTACACACTTTAACTGACTTCATACATTTGTGAATGAAATACTTTATGTGTTATGAAACAATTGAATTAAACAATTTGACATTTATATGGAAATTCTATATCAATCAAAATTAAACAAGGTTGATATTTAAACATATTTTATTATGCGCTATGATGTTTTTTTTCATCTCATACTTCTAGAAAAATTATGGGATATTGTTTGCAATAATCATTTTAATTATGAAATAAATAATGAGTCATATTAATATATCCTTGAAAAAAAAAAAGATCCTGTTAAAATATGGATGATGTTCATCCTAGACATGAATGCAAATTTATCACTTCCACTCTGACTGTTTTTCTTAACTGCCAGTCGACTTCAGTTGGGAGAAAGGCCATACATCTTTCTACGTTGGCTAAAATGATTAATCAGACTTGTCAATTAATAAATTTAAAAAATCTATTTGCTGATGTCCATAAACATTACAACCTTTCTATTCTTCTGAACATTATTAATTATTAAAACGTAATTACTGATGTTGGCAAGTGATAATTTCATGTTGTGATCAAAGATTATTTCCTCAGAATATTCCATGATTTTTAATAAACAAAAGAAAATAGTTGTGTACTTTTTACTTAAACTAAAATATTGTGTCTAAATGTTCAATATTTCTAGTTTAATTTTATTATGATCTTACTTCTCTGTATATCATAAAAACTAACCTAATGAAATGAATATATAGATTTATTTCTAAATAGTGTTCTACAATATTGTTGGTACCATATAGCATATTTCATATGAATCATTATTGTTTGTCCTTCATAATAAGTTAGTGTCTCTCACTGAATAAGGTTATTTTATATAAAGTAAATTGTCCTTATATATAGAATCTTCTTAAAATTCAGAATAGGAATTACTTCTTATTCATTAATTATAATAAAGCTTTATAATTATAAAATCTGCTAAAAATTTCTGAAATTAAAATATTTCTGCATATGAACATGAAGTAGAGATGGGAAAAACATTTAATTTTCATTAACAATGTTAACTGTTAATGCTAATATAAATTAACATGTTAATTTAACCCTTAAATTTAACACTCCTTACTTCTTTAATGTGTGGCTAAATTTATGTAAATGAATACTATACAATTATCAGCATTAATTTATAGAAACATCAGCATTTATTATTTTATCATCAGCATATATTATTTTAGAATTATAATATAGAATATAGACCTTGGTATTCTTGGTATAGAACTACCAAGAGAAAAAATGTTACATTTTTGTGTTATATTTTTTTGCATTCAACAATTATACTGATTATTTTTCTATCTACAGAAAATTAATGCCAGTTTAACCAGAAAAAAAAAAATCTACTTTTATTATATTCTATAGGTTTTTTTTTTTCATTTATGTAATTATACATGTCTTATGTTCAATTTTTAGGAACACTATACTAAATTATTAAGATTTTTATAATAGTTTTATTTATTTTTGTTTTGTTTTTTAGGTATTGTAAAGGAATTCTGACAGAAGATGAAATAATGACAATGTTTGCTGTACATCATGCTGCAGATCTGCAAATACTTCTTGGATGTGCTGAGATATTAAAACCAGGATTTAGGACTACATATGTTAATTCACTCTAATGTTTGTTTATATGTGTATGTATTTTATATAGTTAAGTCATTAAATGTTCTATTACATGAAATATATGGTTTCATATAGTTTACAATCATAACTTTGATTAGAATAAAAAAATTAAGCCATACAAACAAAGATCTTCTGAAAAATAATTATTAAAATTAAATGTTATTTATACAGAATTTATAATTTTTTTAAATATTGCATTTTTAATATATATAGTGTGTTCCTCAATTATGTAGTAAAAAATGTAAAAGCAAGTAGAAGGAACCAAAATAAGCAGATTTTGTATTAAAATGTGTATGTAGAAATGCTAGCACATCAGGAAGATATAGACAAGCATTTGAGAAAGACACGTAAAGTCGAAAGAAACAAACATTTTAATGATTGGCCATTTTACAAATATGCTCAACAGAATGACTACCAATAGTAATACAAGATTCTCTGTTGCTGGGCATGGATTTGAGTATGTTGGCAAAAATTTCAGTCATGTCACATATATGCAGTGTCTTTCTACATGATATATTGCTGTAACTTTCTATCCAGTCTCTTTTCAGCTATACACATACAAATGTGGTTCAAGTGACAATGCCCAGCTCATTTCACCCCTTTTTCAATGCTACTTACTGTCCATATGGGATTGAACAAGGTGAACCTGTTCTTTGGTCATTATGAGCACCAGAATTTACATGTATTTTTCTTTTTCTATGGGTACATTAAGAGCATGAGCGACAAAAATTCCATTTAGGACAATGAAAATCTAGTGGACAGACTGTTGGTTGTTGCTGGAATGTGCATGACATGCCTGGTATTTTTGCTAATTCATGTTCTGGGTTTGTTTTTAAATCCTATAAAAATTTAAGTAATTCAAATGTTTTCCCACTTACCTGCCGTTCATGTCTTCTTTACATGCTAATACTTACACTTGCTTTTACATTTTTCTTAACATTTTAGAGATAATCTGAATATGTAACAGCCATAGTATATATTATATTATTGAGAAGCTTTTAAAAAATCTTCTATATCAAAAAACATGTCTATAAAAAACTTAACAGTTTTAAATGTAATGTCATCTTAGCTGAAGGATCATATAAACCAAGCACCACCATCCCTCATAGAAACTCATTGCCTCTTCCACTTCATGATTCATATTGTTTGATAATATTATTTTTGAAAAAGTTGGTTAACTACACAAATCCAAGATCAAGTGCTTTTCTGCTTGAATATAATATCCTAAACTATTCCTATCTGAATTTCACTTTTAAATTATTAATTCTGTTCTCAATTTATTTTTCATTGATTATCCTTTGTAAAATTTTAAATTTTTATTCATGATTTGTATTACTTATTATTTTTCTATTCTTAATTTAATTTTCTTGTATTTTCATATTATTTAAAAAATTATTTATTAATTTTAAAAACTTATACACTGTACCAAAATATTAATGACAGGTGATTACAGATAAAGAGTCTGTCAAATCACAAGATTTAATTTCGAGAATAAAATCTCTGTCTGGAATTTTTAAATTCTCCTTTTCTACCCAATCATGATTAATGTACTTATTGAGAAGTTTTAGTGAAGGTTTGAATAAAAAAGAAATAAGGAAATCAAGTTCTTGCTATTCAGTCATATGTTACATATCAGAGTCTCGGTTATAAATATGATAAAGAAAGGAAATATTTTCTAACTTTATTATGAAAGCATATTTTAAATTTTCTAAATAAGTTGGATACATTATAAATAATTGACATAATTAACTAACCATTAGAGTTCACTAAAGACAATTAAAACAGGTTAGTTGTAAGAAAGAAGATATTCTCATTATAATATATGTAATAAAAATAAATAAACAGGAAATTTCATATATAAAACAGATAATCAAAATCTTTCTTTAAAAAGTGAATTCATTTGATAGATTAAATGTTTTTATTAAATAAATATGTATTTTATTATTTATAGAAATAAAATTAAGATGTTGTTCCATAATATTACAAAAATAATTGTTAAATGTAATCTTTCTGTGTTGGTAATATCAGCTTCCCACTCCCTCTCCACGACTAGTGACAAAGGTTTATTTTCAGCACTGACTATAAGTTAATGTTATTGGCTTTTCTAATGAACTAAACATTTGAATCTAATAATCATGATTCAATTTTTAATTTAGCAATTAGACGAAACGACTGTATTTTTAGTCATGTGCGGCATATTTCTTTGGGCTCGATTTCTGATTGACAGATGATTTCTTTTTTTTTTTATGTATCAATCAGCTGGCAGTTATGAATTTTTTGGGGATCACGCTGTTTCGATTCAAATGGTGGGCAATTTCTGAGCTACTTATTCAAGGTAGATGCTATCTAAGGGAGCTATCCTGATCGTGTTGGACCTTACTAGCCCTGTCACAGTTTTGTTGGGTCTATGGAATGCGAAATATTTTTTTTTTTATTTCATGCTTTCTTCTCTCTTAAATTTATGCCCTGAAGAACTTAATTAGTTACAATTCGACACTTTTCAGAAAGCTCAAATTAAACTGTGCCTCTCCATGTCATTCGTATAGAGATTGTAAAATCAGAATGACAATAGAACCGGGAAGTTAGGGAATTTTATCGATCTTGAAAAGTCAAGGAAATTCGTAAAATATCTAAAAATCAGGGAAAATGGTTGAGAGAGCATTTCGCGCCAACATGTACGCGATCGGCTATTTTATAACCAAGCATGCTTGGCAACTTGGATCGTAACTTATTTTATGGCAATCTTACGTCCAGTTTTTTTTTTTTTATGACTGGCTGACCAGTGTATGATTTATCTCATTTTTAAACGTGTCTTCCACTAGTGAGTGTGTGTTTGCTTTTACTTGTGCTCTGCTTGTACTTGTGCTATTTACTTAATCCAATTTAGAAAAGTAAGTATCTTAATACGTTTTTTAATATTTTACTTTTTATTTTATTATTATTAATTATTTGTGTATTAAGCTTAAATTCATTCCTTAAGCCTAATTTCACAATTCTTTAGCATTTGCGTTGATTGGTTTTTATTACTTATTTATTGCATTACAGAAAATTAAGTCTAATGAATTATTATTTATATATATTTTAAGTGTATTAAGACTAAATTATTAAATGAATTATTCTTTAGCATATGCGTTGAATGCTTTAATTTGTTATTTGTGTGTTTAATTACTTGAAAATAATTAATCCTCTTAAATTGGGTTTCCATTATATTTGTACATAGAGTAAAAAAAGCAAAATTCAATGGCACGGTAACGCCTTAAAAAATCATCCGAGGGAACTGCCGTTCGTCATTCCGTGACGTTTTGCTATTTCTTTTCTCGAGTTTGTTAAGAAAGAAGACAATTGTTACACTAAATCATGTATATTCCTCTTAATAAAAAAAAATAATTTACATGAAATAATTGATTATATTTATTTTAGTAAGAGTTGTTATCTTGTTATAAATCGGGAGGGGGGTTACGGTAATATATTGTTTGAATATATATTTTTAGGATGTTCATTCTATATTTTTAAAATTAAAATTCATAAATATATATATATATATATATTCATATTAAATAACTGGTAAATGTGTTTTTAATGTATATTGTACACATACAGTGATTCTGAGTTGAGAGAAAAGCCGAAAAAATAATATAATTAGTGGCCGTAAGTCAGGAAATGCTTAAGTTTAGTCAGGAAAAATGTTTTTCACAGTTTGTGTAGTCACCCTGAAAGTAGAATTAAAATTTGTGAAACCTAACATTCGCTTCCTTCTAATTTCCCTTATTCACAACTAGAAAATAAAATAAAGGGAATGGAAATAACAGAGAACTTATCTTACCCTGAACCAAGAAAAACTTTCATTTTAACTATATATCTTTTGCTGAAACAGCAAAGATAAAACAATACCTACGAATAGTACGGTTGTTTCACCTACATTTTCCATTTTTGTTATGATCGACTGTAAATAACATATATATTGTTCACTTAAATAACTAACACCGCTATCTCTTAAAAATCAAAAATTATTAACTGTTCTACTTTGTCGATTTTATAGCTGCAACATTAACTGCTGTTCCTTCTCCAACTATGCGCCCTTCAAGAACTCAAGCCATTTCCATAATAAAACTAAAATCAAAGGATCATTTAAATAGCAAAAGCTACTAAGTAAATGTATGGATTCTAAAGCTGTTATATATAGAAATATATTTTAAAATCTACCCAAAATTTCTTCTGACTTGAAATCTGAATCCATTACAACAAATGGTGAAGAAAACAGTTACAATATAATTATTTACTATATTTCAGAAATATTGGATTGATCATGCAGAAATTGATAAAAAAAAATTCTCGAATTATTATCATATGAAACTTCTTTGCATCTGAAATAGAAGTAGGTTTTAAGTAATACTGTGTTTTAGAACTCAATTCAACTTCAATTCATATTTGAGTATCCTGTAGGCCAAATCACTAGAAAATGATAGATATTGATTTTGTCATCCAAAAAAAAAAAAGTGAAAGCTGAATATATGCTTCACATAATGGCTAATGTGTGGAGGAATACCATGAAAATTGTTGTTTTTACTGATAGATGTCCTTGTCAAATTGGAATGACGGAATTCTCCCATAATGATGTATATCGTTGCCCTGTGACAGAACATGTCAAAGGACCGCAGGACTCGCTTCTTCAAAAAAATTCACAAAATGAATGTGACAATAAAACCACACTATGTCGTTACTCAATATGCAGGCTCTCATATGGATTTTCTAAAGTACAAAATTCGGTAAGTATGTGCACCATTTAAATGATAGTGGTTCTCATTCTGAGAATGTTCCCTAGTTATTCATTTTAGAGGTCATTAAATGCATTGCGAAAGTTTTACACCCTCTATGATTAGCAAGTAAAAGCTTCTATACAAACGACATGGATACTGAATTCACCTTTTCGTAACCGCTTCAAAGAATAAAATTCCCATAAAGCTGCAGTGGCAGAGTTACCGTTTTGATACATCAATTTTATCATTAATGTACGTACTGATAAATTTCAAGTCATATTAGTAAACAACTACGACTTCGCTTCTGAAATAGCAACTTTAAATAACCTGGCCGTATTTCAGCTTGAAAGTGCTATGTCCTGCAGGTCTTTAGAGCTAATTTTTTTGCTTTATAAAAAAAGGCCGTTATATTTAAGCATTCAGAAAATTTCGGTACTTTCTGATGAATGGTTTTTGTTGTAGTCGACTCAGAAATGTCAACTTAATTTGAGACTGCCTGTATTCTTTGAAATTTGATGGTGGACCGCAAAATAATCTGCTCATTATTTATTTACATATATGTATTTCATAACTTACATATATATGTAGCAAGCTTGAGGCTGCTGAAAAAGTTTAATTGAACAGTCAAGTAAAAATCAAACAAAATGAATAATCATGAGTTTCGTCATTTTATAGGAGTTTAAAAAAAATTGGGATCCAGCTCCGGAAGGCTTAGTAAAATTTCTTGCAAAATGGATGGGCGTTTGGCTATCAGAGAACAAATAATTAAAAGTGTTTAGGTTTCAACTTTGCAATAGCAGGATTTTTTTAATACCTACGTAGCATTAAAAAGTCCATCAAGTAAGAATTAATAAACAGGGAGCAAAGGATAGTTTCAGCATAGTAAAATTTAACAAGAAAAATTAATATAGAATTCCAAGTTAAATATGAAAGAAAAATACGAGCATTATTCGGGACAAAATTTGGAATAAGAGGAAGAGGAAAAATTTGGAAAAAAGAAACAATTAGGGCTGTTGAACATGCCAACTGGTAGGGAGACAACTGGCGTGACATCGTAAAAACAGTGATGGTCGTTGGTAATTCTTTTGCGTAATTCCTCCCCTTTTGGTGGTAGGAATTAGTAGCTTCTATTTTGCTGCTCAATCAATCAATGCTCTTTGGAGTGGAATCGTCAAAAGACTTTGAGCTTATCAACTGCCATTAGAATAATCGGTTGTTTTTGTGACCCACCGTAATTGCTCCGTCTGATACGTATAAAAATTTATTTACGTTCTGGCTCAATCGAGAAATAATTTTTTTTTTTCCAATAAATATTTTCCATTTGCAAAATTTCTAGAAAAAATTCTGGGCGCTGTTATTCACGGAGGGGGATAAGATTCCTTTGGCGCCAATAAACTTATTTTTGCAGATAAGCCAAACGAATTTGATTAATACCTCTTAGATATGATTCAAGTACTACAAAAGGGGATAACATTCCTGTCTGTTCTTGGATTGAGAAGCATGCAAACATATTTTGGTAGTAAATCGTTCTAAACAATGATCGTGAAAACCACTTCACTATTTTGTCTGAGAAATACGTTTTCCACAAATATGCGAAACTACGTAATAACAGTTAGCAATTGTCTAGAATAGAAGTTTCTTGACGATTTGCAATGATTATGAAAATTATCATTTAAAATATAGATAATAAAATGGGAGTGTTATCAACCTCCTATATGAAAAAAATTTGTTTTGTGTTCTAAATCTTTGCGTGCCCTATTCTTAGAATATACTTTTCATGAGTTTTTTCTAAAAAATAAAGATTTTTACTGATCAACACTGTGGAATGAACTCATGTCAAGTATCCAACATTTAAAAGCAATACATATTAGACATTTTCTATTTCTAAATTTCTGGTATCTGTATTGAACACTAATCCCATATTAGGAATTAAATATTAATTATATTTTAAATTAATTCCACATTTGAAATTTATTTTTAAAAATTATAGTTCAAAAATGCAATTGTACAAGATTTTTTTTTTTTTTGTGTATACTCTCCCTCCATCCTTTTAAAGTGATTAGATGGGGAATGGTTGTGGTTTTGTTGAATCAAGGATTCAGTGTCAGTTTTGTTTGTCTTAGTGATTATTCATTCAAAATATAGCATGTGATTAGATCTGTTACGAAAGGGAATGATGCAATCTCGAGGTGATTGACAGTTTCGACTTGGAATCATCTTCACTTTCTCTTTTAAATCTCCAAAGTTTGAATTTACATTCAATGATTACTTAGTGAGCACATTTAGTGGGAATATTCAAAATAGTAATTTATGTACAATTTTTTTATATTTGTTAAATCTATAGGAGACAATCTCGTAACTATAGGAAATGCATTGTTGTTCAAAATTAAAAGAATTTGCATATTTTGTCAATTTTCCGAAAAGTACTGAACAAAATGTAAAACTAATACTTTTAAATCAAGATGCAAATCTTTTTTGTCGAATACAAAAGCTTATGTGTGGGGGGGAGCAGCGCATGTAGAACGTTTTATAAGCGCGCTTATTATACGTTGACACGTTTTATAAACGCGCTTTGTTCGCTCTCTGAATTTCATGTTTTTTTGTAACAATTGGTAAAATTAAAAATAAATTTAAATAAGTGTCCTCCAACGTTGAATGAGGTGATGAATTGTGGAGAGAATGGAAGCTGAGCTGTCTCAATGGAAAATTTCTGGACTTAAATGGAACACCCAGCATCGTGTTCAACTTACGGAAACAGTTTAAGGTTATTAGTTGCGTTGAAAGGAAGACTGGTCAAGGTTGTCCAAGAACTACAATGGCCAATGAGGATCGATATTTGTCCATTACGGTGCAGTGTAACAAAAGGGCAGCAGCTTTTCAACTCCCTCAAGACCTTCAAGTAGAGTTTCAGGGTTATATTTCCAGAAGTCTACTGAAAAGCTGAAAAAGATCTGTTTGCAAGAAAAACCCGCTATTAGGGTTCCCCTCACTCCTGAGTACAGAGAGAGCGTTCAGCATAGTGAAGAGAATTGAATTTGGAACCAGAAATCAATATAAAACCATTCTATTTCATAGATGAGTTCAGGTTTAGCAACAATACGTAAC